>PISX010003370.1:30915-139004 GCA_004024625.1 Mellivora capensis
CATGCAATGCGTGCCCTCCACAATACCCACCACCTGGCTCCCCCACCCTCCCACCCCCCCGCCCCTTCAAAACCCTCAGGTTGTTTTTCAGAGTCTATAGTCTCTCATGGTTCATCTCCCCCCCAGTTTCCCTCAACTCCCTTCTCCTCTCCATCTCCCCATGTCCTCCGTGTTATTTGTTATGCTCCACAAATAAGTGGAGCATAACAAATAACCCAGGCTATCTTTTGACTCCTCTTTCTAAAGGCACCAATTGCACCTTCTTATTTGTTTATTACCTGCCGCATCTCCCCATCTCAGAACTTCCTGGGATCTCAGTATCTGCCTGAAATTAAATGAGGGTTAGGCTTGATTTATAATCCTTGATCCTTGTCTGATTACTGATTTTGCCCCTCTCTGGAATGTTGGCCTGTATCTCGTATCTTCCTGTCCCTTTGGCTCTCCATGTGCCAAGTGGGTAGCTCTATGCTGCGGCAAATTCTGACTCTTTCCTGGGAAATAACTTAGGTGGTGACTCATTAAAGTGTATGAATAAAATAATCAACCAAACAGAATTAGAATTGTAAACTAAATTGGATTTGTCAGTTGTTTGCCTTTGCCATTCTCCCTGGCAACTGAGGATAGTGGCAGAGCAGGGAGCTACAATGACAGGCCTTGTCCCTAGAGACCACAGGATGGTGTGAGGAAATGAATACTCCTGTCATTGTGTTTGCTTCTTGGCTAGGCCCTTGTGGTCTGTTTCCAACAGGGAAGCTACAGTTGGGGAGGTAGCACTGTGTGGCAGTCTCGTGAGGATTCTGGCAACCTATGTGGGGAAGTCCTGTGGGTTAGATAGAAGGTATGCTCAAATGTGAGCTGGGTAGGGTTTCCAGTATTTGGGTTGGTCCTAGAGTCATTTGGGAGAAATGTTTTGCTTTATTTGAAAGCCCGATTCTTAAATCCCAGAGAACAACTGTTGTTTTCAGAATACCTGATGACTCTGAAGCATCTGAATGTGACCTTTGGGTCATAAAATTGCACTCAAACTCATACAGATGGAAGGCAATATTAGCTGAGTGCCATGAAAACCATGAATATCCATTAGATCCCTCATCATGATGATGATTAATACCCTTAAAGCTATAAATGTCTGAATTCCTTTATGGACAATTGAGCTTGAGAGTGGTTTATTTTAGTTTGTCTACATGAGAAATTAATTTTTGACACAATAGTTAACATCATTATTGACTTCTTTGGAAGTTTATCAAAATAGAAATTGTATCTACCAAATAAGAGCTTATAGGTATTTAGCTTAGATTACATCTCTGAATTATTTTGCTAGTAGACATTCTCAAGTCAGAAAACACACACACACACACACACACACACACACACACAGATTTTCACCCTGGTATAGACCCAACCAAACCAGTATGTGTTTAGGAGATAATGATTGTTTAGAGGGAATTGGTTCATGACTCAACCTATATCTAAACAGCATGGTGGTATGACCTCAGGCAAATCACTTAACTTACCAAGTTTTGCAAAACAGGAGTAATACCACCTCCCAGATGTACTACCATGATTATAAGGAATTGTGCCATAATGAGTTATAAATTGTTGGGGACCACAAAAATATGAAGAATATATATATATATGTGTATTTGACTATGTCTTTGTCATAATTGTAAAAATCATAAATTTATTTGTTCATACAGTTAAATTTTACATGAAGCTTTAAATTTATCCTTTGTACATTAAAAATGTCATCATTTTAAGAAACAAGCTAAAGTTTGGGTTTAGGACAGAGATGCCTTTAGAATAAGATTTGTTTTTTGTTTGTTTCTTGTTTCTTTATAGGCCAACCAAGCAATAAGTACCATTGGGTTTGTGGCAGCTGCTGCTGGTGCCTTCTCACTCCTGGGCTTGTTTCCAAAAAGACAAAGAGCAAAATACTATTAACAATTTACTGAAGACATATTGGAGCTGAAGGAATTTGTGAGGAGGGAAAAAAAAAACTGGGATGAATACTTATTTTCAATGCATCATTATTGTTCCAAATTCCAGTGATGGATGGCAGGCTCTTTAATAAATTGCTTACTGATATTATCTCATCATTGAGCCATGGAAATTTTTCTCCCTACTAGCAAAGATTTGCTGTGGCAGCTTGAACAAGAAGCAGTAGCCTTTTGAGCAAGCCAACAGCAGATCTTAACAAAATCACATCATATTTTGTCTTCTACCATAAATGTTGTTTTCCTTTTTCCTGAGGGTGGCTATTTTCTACTTTCCAAAGGAATAGAGAACAGTTTATATGTGATTTTATTTTATTTTATTTTATTTTTTTTAAAGATTATATTTATTTATTTGACAGACAGAGATCACAAGTAGGCAAGAGAGGCAGGCAGAGAGAGAGAGGAGGAAGCAGGCTCTCCGCGGAGCAGAGAGCCCGATGCGGGGCTCGATCCCAGGACCCTGGGATCATGACCTGAGCCGAAGGCAGAGGCTTTAACCCACTGAGCCACCCAGGTGCCCCTTATATGTGATTTTAAAAGAAATGTTAAGAGCCCCAAATTATTGAGATTGACCTCTAACTTCATATTCCCTTTCTGGTCAGAAAAGAAACTGGGACATTTGAACATTTCATTAGGCAGTTTGAGGAGATTAACAATCCATTTGAGAGTGCACGCCCATCTCCTAGTTCCTGTGTAGATGCAGGTGGAGTAGACGGGAGACAAAATTCTGTGCTCCAGCGTTTTAGATCCAGTGATTTCCCTGGAAGTGACTCATTTGTCAGGAGTATGTGACAAGCAAGAGTGGGCTGTTACTTCTACATTATTCCCTTTTGATTTTGAAGTATTTCAAGAATTTGACACTTTTAACCTTAGCAAGAGATCATTAAATGCAGGTTTAAAGTGCCGTATTTAGAAAACAATATCTTGTGTTACTATTTAAGACTTTTACTGTAAGTCAAGGAGTGTCATGATTTTATTCTTGTGTTTTATTGATCATGTGTTGAATGAAACAAATTACCTTTTAATAACTTCCCAGTGGAATTCTTGTTGGCAGCAGGTGGAGGAAAGTGAATGCAGGTCTCTAAACCCTAGGATTGTATCAGACATTACAACGTTACCCTACAAACCACACTACCAGCCAATGACATCCTTCTCGTGCCATAATTAAAAGCATGGCATTAAATAAAGGAAAAGTTCAAGTAAGTGGGGCGTGGAAGGGTATGATCAGGGAAATAGAAATGTGGTAGATAAAGTAAACAGAAGACTCAATGAAAGTCTTGGACCTATTAAGCTGATGTAGATTTTACCCCAGTGTCAGAAATACTTTATGGTTTAATTACAGCGTTAAGAATAATGATGACAGCAGGGGTAATGTGCTACATTCAGGGCCAGTAGAGATCCTGTCTTTCTTCTTTGTTCCCTGACCAATCTCTTTTCTTTCTTATGATACCAATTCTGTCTCCTGATAACCCCCAAAGTGGTCCTCTGGGAGGTGTGAATGTCTTCTACCAGGTACCATGATCAAAAATGACCCCTTCAGTTTTATTCTAAATTAAATTTCCCTTTCCTTTTATGTTCTGCATTCAAGTAAGAGTAAAAAACAAACAAAAAAAAACCCCAAAACAAAACTTTTTTTAAGATTGTCAAATAAGGATGAGATTGGCAGAGTTTAATATGTTACTTTTCCCAAGGTGTACTTACTTTTTAATAAAGGATGACTGCAGAGGTCAAATCTTACCCAAGGCAGGAGACTTGAGTGTGGTGGGATTACCATGCTAACCAATGGGAGAGGAGAGGGAGTGGAACTGGAGAAAGAGAGGACCTCCTGAGGACCCTCAAGTCAAACATTTCTAGACATTTCCACTCCAGAAGACAGTTATGTCACAAATGCACTTTTAAATTGAATTTGAGGAAACCTTTTCAGATAAGTAGCGTTCAGGCTCCATTGGTTTTCACCCTGAGAGGAAAGCTCACAAAGTTAGTTATCATTCTTTCCATAAAAATGGCCAGTCTTGATGGTGGGCAACTTAAGACTGTATAGTTTGTGTTTCCTATAGCTAATCATTGATAGATGGTCATGCTTATTGTGCTTTTATCAAACATTTCTTCCAAGACATTAAACCTTTCTCTGAGTGTACTTTTAGCAAAGTCAAGTGTAGAGTTCAATTTTATTATGTACCCCCTCCACACAAAAGGATGCGTGAAATAAATATCATCATACATCAGGTAACAAATCAGTTATTGGAAAAACTGGGTGGGAGAAGCTGTACATTTATTTAATAACTTTTTTAAAAAAATCTTTTTATGTTATCTAAATGTCATGGTGTATCAGTTGAATCTCTGATTCTAAAGGTCAAATTACTAAATACAGATATGCCAGTTCAAGGAACCTGAGCTGTCATATATTTTAGGTTGGCATACATTTCTTAATCACGATCTAAAAATCTTTTTCTTCTTTTGATCTTTCATTGGTAGTCACTAAATTAAACACATTTAAAAATTATCATTCTCCAAAGCTGTGCACCGAAGAAAAGGTTAAAAAGCAAATAAAATGTACATATAAAGGCTTTATTCCTATAGGAATTGGCATTTATGCTACTGGCTTGAATAATAGTAAATAGTAAATAGCAAAAAATAATATTTAGAGCAATGCATTGCTGAAATGTTAAGAACATTTTTTTCAATCCTAAAGATTCCAGAATCGTGAAGGTGTATGGAATCCATACATCCCACACTATTCGGCACATAAGTGGCACTCATGGGATAGAACTGGCTAACTAATCACCTACCAGCCGCTAGAAATCTGTTAAATTGGCAAAATCAGATTTTTTTTTACAAGGAAAGCCTAGTAGTTAATTTAAAATGTTCACTAGGGATATGTGTCCTCTCAAGGTCATAGTGAGTTTGCTATATATTAAAGGTAATAGTGTGCAGAATATATCTGCAGATTTACCATTCCTTGTGGCTATTAAGTGGCCATTAATAATTGATTAAGATAATACAAAGATGAAATGGAACTTAAGGTTGTTTAGCAGCTTGATGATTGTCATGCTGTAGATACAAACATCATGGGTCCCTTCCCCAGGATTGTTTTTAAGATGAGCAATGCTGATTTTGAACCAACTTTTCAACTTAGTACTTGAGGTTTAATCTGTCAGTAGCAAAAAATAAATAGAAGTGCCATGCTTCTTTAAGTGAAAAGTACATTTTAACAGGTTATTCCATTATCTTTGTGATTTACCTAGGATTTTCTTGCTTTCTGAACCCAAAACAATATCCTTTGGAAGATGCCAACATTGGTGGAGTTTGCTTAGATATAAGTTGTGCCCAAGCCAAGATTATATACAAGCCATCACTCTCCTCACCCACACTACTAAGTTAGTGTTGACTTTTCTTTTTTTTTTTTAAGATTTTATTTATTTATTTGACAGACAGAGACCACAAGTAGGCAAGAGAGGGAGGCAGGGAGAGAGAGGAGGAAGCAGGCTCCCCGCGGAGCAGAGAGCCCGATGTGGGGCTTCATCCCAGGACCCTGGGATCATGACCTGAGCTGAAAGCAGAGGCTTAACCCACTGAGCCACCCAGGCGCCCCAGTGTTGACTTTTCTGAAGTAAATGTCAATTCTTGTTTCTCCGTTAAAGCCATACAAAAGAAGCAATAAGTGGAATTTTGTGACCTTGGGAAAAGATATGCACATAAATGATCTTTGCAAGTGAATAGAAGATTAAGTAAACTTGTGATGATTTATTAAGAGAAAGCCTTTTCCCCCAAATTCTTTTATTTCTGGAGATTCGAATAAAAATATATTGGTGAAACTTTCAAACATCAAACTCGTCTTCAATTTTCCTTTGTTCTACCAATGTTCATACTCCTAATTTCACTACCATGAAAACTTGTGCATTTTATGCAATGTGACTAGTTTATTAGGAAAAAAAAAGGTAATCCAGGAAGTGTATTTTTTCCTCAATAGCAGAGGATACAGTCCAAATAAGCATATTTAAAGTTCTCTTTTGCAAGGTTCAGTACATTGAGAAACACCCTTTGAATCATCCGATGGAGAGAGAAAAGATAAGGATAGACTATGATCCGTTTTCCATAATGGTTTCGTTTCAGGGAACAAGGAGATGCTGTGAAGCAAGTACGACAACAATTCTGATTACAGCCTCGTCCAAAAATGCTGTTCTGTGCTTTGGCCTCCCAATTCGAGTTTTGCTCTTAGAATCTGTTCATGGTCCTCATAGCCGAGGTTGATGTAGAATCCATTTTTGCCATCACCTGGATAATCTGTTCTGTGTATAGGAGGCCAGGTGGAGTCTTCTGCCAGCTTTTTTTGCCAGTTTTTATATTGACTTTTAGAAGAGAATCCAAATTCTTTTTTGATCCATAGCCAGAGCTTTTGGTTTTGAAGGATGACATCCTGAGAAATCAGGTAGAGAAAACAACCAAATTATGATTCTACTTTTCCCTGCAGCCAGGTTGCTCACCACCGCACTCCATTCCCCCGGGTCTTCCTAAGAGATGTGCTTAGTACTGCTGCTTCTGGGGCAGCTCCTCCTTCCTGCTGTCCCCACAATGTCTAGCAGCTCCCCCCAGTTCTTTCCCTCGAGGAAGAAGAGTGCTTGAGAGAAATCTGCCCAAAGCTTACAGCCTTTCATTTCTACAGATTTTCTAGTTAAATCCTGGCTGCTGATTCACTTAGAATTATTTTACTGCCAGACTGAAATAATAACAAAATAATGTACTCAAAATCAAGGAAAGAAAAAAAAATCACTGCTACCTGCCATGTGCCACATAGGAGGTGCCATGTAATGGTTTGCTGAATGAATGGATAAACTCCAGAACTCCAATGGGTTTTGTTTTCCATTCAGGGGTGGGGGGTGTTCTCTTTTTTTCCCTTCATAATAGAAATGGTCAAATTTTGCATTCCACTTTTGGATGCTAGACTTGCTGTCATATACAATTTATAGCTATGGTCTTTTAATAATCAAATACCATTTTTTATCAAATTGTTGTATAACTATTTAAACAAACAGCATCTCTATTTTTGAATGCATGAGTTGAGTCTAAAATTTCAGATAATACTGAGATAATACCTGAGATAATACTATAATGAATACCTTCATACACATAAGTTTTCTCTCTCCTTTTGGGTTATTAAAAAATATATATAGGCTCAAAAATGGAATTCCTTAAAGAGTACAAGAAATTTTACACTCATTGTATACAGTTATATGTGTGGGTGTGTGTGCACGCATGTGTGTATTTTTTAAATTTGGTTGATCCCTTTTCCCAAGGGACTTAGAATACATGAATCCTTTTTTTTAACTGTCCCTTTAAAAAAAAGCAATAGTGCCTTAAGCTTTCACTGAGTAGGCGAAGTCATTTAGTGACACTGAGTAGAAGAAAAGTGCTATAGAGGAAGACTTTCAAGGGTAAGAATCGACTAAAATGAGAAATGGCTTCCTTTCTCTCTTAATTAAGGAAGCCCTTCTGAAGACAGTTCTTCACTCGAAAGGTCTCATTGAATTTTAGAGCTAGTAGGTCACCTGGTCTTGTCTCTACTGGCTCATGAGAATACTAGAAAAGTATAATACAATGCCTTCATGGGAGATTACATTAGAGTTAATTTAATGTTTTGCTTTCTATGCTACAGATCCTGAAAGCACCTCTATCCAGTCTTTAGAGAATTTTAGGTCACTTTCCACGGAATTTCCCCCAAAGAGAGCATGTACAAACCCTTAATAACTATCACTTTGGGGACAAAAGGGGTTGCGCTAAAAAACAGGCATGTGTTGAGAATTATACCTTTTTTTCCCTAGAAAGAAAGTAAGAGACGTATAGAAATCACTTTACCTCTACAAAGAAGGCCACACAGAATTGGATGAAGACTACCACCAAAACTGAAACCCTCCATGATGTCAGGGTTGGGATGAGCTGTTAAAAAAAGAAATACTACCTTTATGCTTTGCATATCTTCCATTTTCAAACAAAATATCTTAATGATCTTATTTAATTTATATTTGTAACAAGTCTCTGAGCTTGGAGGGTGGGCATGACTTTCTCCACTTCACAGATGAGGTCAGTACCTTGCCCAAGGTTTCAAAGCCAATCCTTTCAGAGCCAGAATGCAGATGAGAATTGACTGCCTCTGGGCCTGTGCTCCCTCGGCTGCCTGACAAGAGACTTCAGAAAATATGTTCTGGGTCACACACATGAGACAAAGCACTTTGGAACCTGTGTGTCTCTCTTCATTTTTATCTTTTCAAATACAGGAAAGAAAATACAAGACGAAGTCATTCATTTAATGATACTATTACTTCTAATCCTCCCAAAGTAAAACCTACCTGGAGTTCATTCTTTCAGTAAAACTGATGTATGAGTAAAACATAAAGGGGAAAGAGATTCAAGTTGCTTTTGAAACTAGGTGGAAATTTTCTGAACAAATGGTCCCAATCCTAAATCTAATGGCTTGATGGAAGTTGAACCCACCCAACCCACCTCCTTTTAAGGACTAAAGGGTGCATACTGACCACCAAATAAAATTAGGTAATAGGTGTGAACACTACAACTTCTCTTGCTGCATCAATAGCAAGAGACTATTCACACAGAGCCCTTCTGACCCAAAGTAAAGGATAGGGATTGAGCTGTCTTTAGGACTAAACCCACAGACCCTTCACCGTGTCTAGAAGCTCACTTGCAATTCTCACCCCTAGTCTGATATGGGGTATTTCAAAGTAACACTTTGTTATTTTTTTCCCCAAGTAGAGACAGACTTTCTGAGGGTTGTGAGACACAGCCCGAGAGCAGGCTGTCTGGAGAAGAGGTGTGGTAGGGGGTCAGATCCTAGTGGAGAACCTGACCCTTGCCCTCCCTGTGGCCCATGCCCTTATCTTGGAGGTCTCTTCTCCATCTCTTGGCTTGGACAGTACCTGACATATTGCTTTGGAATCATCTGCTTGTGGGATGGTCTTCCCTCCTAGTCCCTGAACTCCTTGAGAGGGATGCCCATATAGTACTCATCTTTGGAGCCCCAGTGCCAAGTATGCGCTAAAGCTTCATAATGTATTGTAAGTGACCAAATGATCTAGGTTTTCACTTCCTAACTGCGTCTCTGTCCACAGCCTCTCTGGCTCTAGCATCTAGCCTTCCTGCCATCATCTAATCAGTTGTCCTTAAAAGCTCTGCTGAAAAAAACCTGTTTGGATATCTTCAATGACTCCCTGTTGCTTTCAGAAGAGAGCCCAAACTTCTCTGACCCTCTCCATCCAGCCATGCCTTCATCACATTCCACAGCATGGTGCCGCCATCTTTGCCAGCCTTCCAGGTGTTTTGTGAAATAAGTCTGGTTTTTGATTTTTATCTCTGCCACCCTACATTCTTTTGCATTTCAAAGACAAAAGAGATTCTTCTAGCCCTCTCTGCTTGTGCTCAGGCTGTTCTCCTGGTTGGAAATACCCCTACCCCTTACCTAGCAAAACCTAGCCTATCCTCTAGACACAGATCACATTGTTCCTCCTCTATGAAGCCCCCCATGATAGCCACAGGCCCCGTGAAAACTCCTCCCTCCTGTGTTCTCACTTCTATGTTACACCCTCTTGAAGCATGGGTGGTCTCATGTCGCCACATCATCATATCTCTTGGGTGGGACTCATCTTCACAACAAAACTATAGATTGCAAATCAAGAGTCAATCCTTCTCTCTTTTTTTAAATTTCTCCCACAAGTCTGGCTCCAAGAGAGGGTTCAATGACCTCTTCATAAATTTAATTTTAACTCACTGCCCCCCAGATTAAGTGATGTCCACTGAAATAAAACTCCCTGCAGTCGATGTCTGACAGAGAGAATATGATTGGCCTGTACGTCTACTTTTTCTTACTCCTTACAACTACATCATAAAGGATTTCTACTATATGTTAAAAAACCCGAAATTGAAGAGTTAGCTATTATTGTGTTAATACATTAATTTATTATATTGGTATAACATGGAAAGATAAAATATCCACACGTCCAAACGTAGTATTTTAGGTGCGAAGAGATAAATGTTCTCAACTGAAAATATAGATCATCTGAAAACAATCAGAGGGTCGCATATGGGAGAGCCAGGTAAGCTATTTGTTGTTTTAGTAAATGAGAAGAGCCTCACAATATTAAAAGATCAGAGAGAATACGGTAATAATTAACTTTGCAGATATGGTTCCATCGCACACATGAGTCACTGGAGATGTGATAATGAATGGCTCTTACCTCCATTCCACGGTATATATCTTGAAAGTCAGAAAACAGAATGAAAACTGTGAGGCCCAAGGCAGACATCAGCAGAAATGAAAATATATCTGAAGAAACACCAAAACATTATTTTTAGATGCTAAACGAATGTTTCATATAATTTGGCACACACTGCAGAACCAATGATCTCTGTTGGGCAAATACCGGATACATCTTCAGATGTTTTGATATATCCTCATATGCTTTAAAATATGTTCTAATGCTTACAAGACAAAGGCTGTATCGTAACATCTTTCTTTGAAAGGCGAGGTGCAGAAAACTGCCAATTAACTACGGTAAACTCCATAAAGGAGTCACATCAGCTGAGAAGTCCAGGGGGCTAGGACACCCCGCAGGGACCAGCTCATGTAAAAGGTCCCCAGAGAGGCCCTGACGCTTTATCACTGCACAGCTAGTGAGTCGTGCATGAACGGAGAGTCAGTCCTCTGGGCACCACTTCATTCTTCCTTGTTGCCTAGAGAACATGGTCCAGGGTCTTCAAATGACGTTCAAGAACTTCTGCAATTCGATTTCAATCTGCCTCTCTGATCTGCTCTCTGATGGCTCTTCCTTATGTGTCTTAGGGAAGGTAAATCACACAGCTGCCACTTCCACGGAGGCCTTTGTTGACAACATACACTGTGTAGGTGATATTTTTCCTGTCTTGGCAAGTTCCAGTTTTTCTTTAAAAAGTCCAATTCAGATACCACTTTTTTAAAAAAGACTTCCCCAGCCTCTCTTACAAAGTGTTATTTTGTATGGTTATGGACCACTCTGCTTTGCCTGATCTTCCTTTATGAATCTACTAGACTGTAACCACTTAAAAGTGTCTTTGTATGTGTTTTTCTAGGACTCTGAATGGAAAGAATGAGCAACTCTCCTGTACATCTACTGGGTTCTTTCTCTCCAACCAGCCCAAATGGCTTTGCTTTGGGGAGCTAAACTTCCCAGGATGCAATGTGCCAGCCCCACTGTTCTTAACCCTCCAAGCCCCCAAACACCTGTGTCCTCAGAGCTCTTGGGCACTTTGTAGATGGTGCCTTCGAAATGCTTTTGGTAAGATTAGCATCTTCAGACCAAAACAGTAGCATTTCATCTGTGTTGCCACAATATAAATGATTCTTACAAGCCTTAAAATGCATAAACAAACGAGCAAAGTAGGTTTTCTCTTATATTCTCTCCACCTCATTTATTCCAGTGTTTATGGTCTGCCAGCCCCCAACTCGATATAGGCCTCTATAACCAGAAATCAGAAGTAAATGCCCCTCTACTGCTGGCCCTATTCTATTTTTTTTTTTTTAAGATATCAGAGTTCTGTTTTCACCCTTGTGCCCAACATGCACCCACATACTCTTCCAAGCTTCACTTTATTTATTTTTTTATTTTAATTTTATTTATTTATCTGACAAAGAGGGACAGTGAAAGAGAGAGAGCACAAGAGTTGGGGCAGGGTGGGGGGGGGGCAGCAGAGGGAGAAGGAGAAGCAGGCATTCCACTGAGTAGGGAGCCTGACATGGGGTTCGATCCCAGGATCCTGGGATCATGAGCCGAAGGCAGATGCTTAACGACTGAGTCACCCAGGTGCCCCAAAGCTTCACTTTAGATACACAACTAGATGCAGCACCTCCCAGAAGAATACTCAGGCTTGCTTGGAAGAGGTATGAGGCAGACAGAAGAAAAGCAGAAGCTGCAGGATTGCTTATTTCCCAAAATAAAGTGACCTGAGTAGCTTGGTGATAAGAAGAGCCCAGAAAGGGGCTGTGTGGAGTTTTCATTTATTCCATTGTCTTCATGTCTCAGGGACCCAGCTACTGGGAAGAAGAGGATGCCCCCCAAATGTCCAAGCTGATGAAGGCCCGGTCATCACAGGAACCAACTGAGTGCTATGCACCATCACACTGTTCTTAGACTGATGATCTGAAAACCAGGCCAGGTGGGTGCACAAATGACCATTGTGGAAGCAAACGCTTAAGACCCTCATTTAATTCAGCTTTGATTAGAAAACACAAAGAAGAACTGGATGAATGTCGCCTTCCCTGATCAATCGCTATTGATGAGGAAACTTGAAACTCTTTTTACATAGGTGATTTGGAAAGACAAGTCCTTGGCAAGGCACTACAGATTGTTTTCAGACCATGAAAGGGAAGGGATCGCAAATATTCATACCTACTTCCATAAAAATTAAATTTGTATTTTTTTCTATATCTCATCATCATAAAGTTGATCTCCTGTCTGAGGTTATTAAGACAGGTACAGACTTGTCTTTTTTTTTTTTTAAGATTTTATTTATTTATTTGACAGACGGAGATCTCAAGTAGGCAGAGAAGCAGGCAGAGAGAGAGGAGGAAGCAGGCTCCCCGCTGAGCAGAGAGCCAGATGCGGCTCGATCCAAGGACCCTGGGATCACAACCTGAGCCGAAGGCAGAGGCTTAACACACTGAGCCACCCAGGCGCCCCTAGACTTGTCTGTTATATCAAAATAAAATTGTTTGATATTTTAATAGTAGTTCCAAGACTTTTGAGAGTGATTTATTTCGAAATTATGTTGTTAAATTATTTGTTTGTAAGACTTTTTTATTTAAAATTAGCAGTTAGATTTGACATAGAACTTGAATGCACCCACAATATGTTGTAACTAATATGTTGTTACAATATGTTGTAACAAATCCAATTCTCGCTTAATTCAATTTATGAAAAAAGACTTTGTAGCTACTGTTCAAATTAAAGCTAGCTAATACAATATATCATATCCTCCTTACAAAATATATTCACAATTTTAAAAAGGGACTATAAGTGATTAACCTTAAAAAATAAAGTGAAATCTTGATTGTTGTGAGAAGAGCTAAGAGCATTACCAAAATGGAATCAAAATTAAGAAATCTCATAAGAAATTTAGGAAGAAGTTTATAGAATATATAAAATTAAAAAAAGATATTAGCATGCTCTCAAAACCTTTGACAAAACAGCTACACAGAAAAAAGGTGGGGTTGTGAAAACAAATAGAATATAAATAATTACTAAAATTAGTTTAATGTAGTAAATGTATGTTTCTAATTTAGGAAGAGGAATAAGGCTTACTTTTCTAATACCTATGACTTACTTTGAAAATTAGAGGTTACAGGTTGTGCCATGGGATGGCATAACTGTAGTAAATTCTGTAAAGCAAAAATTTTATAGACTAGATTTTCTGATCATGATAATGAAAGTAGAAATAATTAACCAAATTTAAATGAAAAATCCTCTCCAACATAGAAATTTAAAATAAAATTCTAAACATCTGTTGGTCAAAAAGGAAATCAAGTCCATTTCATTTGTAAGCTATTGATAAGAAGAGTAGTAGGAGAATGAAAACAAAATCTCTTCCCATTTGAAGATGAAAAATTGCTATTCTGAAACTAGTGGGTCAAAGAGGAAATTCAATCATAATTAGACACGTGAAAATGTAAAGAACGTGACCCAAAATATATTTCTTGATCTTGAATGCTTTTCTAATTTCGTAAAAATAAAAGAAAATTCATACATTATTAAATCAACTCAAACATTACAATTTTTTTCAGACAAAATAAGAAGGGGGAAAGAATGGGAAAAGCAAAAATTAACAAGTTAGAAAATAAAAGACAGAATTATTAAATTTTAAAGAAAACCAGTAAAAATACATTTCTGCTAAGAATAAATGAAAGCAGGGAAATCGGAGGGGTAGATGAGAGACTGTGGACTCTGAGAAACAAACTGAGAGTTTTGGAAGGGAGGGGTATGGGAGGGATGGTGAGTCTGGTGGTAGGTATTAAATAGGGCACGTATTACATGGAGCAGTGGGTGAGGTGCATAAACAATGAATCTTGGGACACTGAAAAATAAAATTAAATTAAAAAAAGAATAAATGAAACATAAGACATATAGTATGAGAACATTAAAAGTTAGAGAAGGCATAAAAGTTAAAAGAAAATACCACTCAAAATTTGGTGCTAAGGTTTGATAATCTCGATGAAATAGAATTAATCAGGATAAATTTTTTTTATTATTTAAAAAGCAGTTTAAAAAGAAGATAAATCAATTCTTTAAAAAAAAAATCTTTCAAAGGAAAGATTTTGAGCCAGATGATATTACTGGGTTCTTGCAAACTGCCAAGGAATAGACAATTTCTATCTACTAAGTATTTTTTCTGGGAAAGAAAAAGTCGAAGAGTTTTCAAATCTAATACTCATACCTAACAAAACACTGCACAAAAACATCAGACCAATCCAATATAAAATACAGACATTAAAAAACTATAAAATTCAATTTAGTAAGAGTATAATCCACCACAAATAAGTAGGGTTTGCTCAAGAATATGAAGATAATTTAATAATAAGTTTATTAATATAACAGATTCTAACAACAGGTCAAAAGGAAAAAAAAGACATCATCATCTCAGTAGGTGATGGGAAGGCATTTGATGAAATACATCTCCTGTTCTTGGTTTAAAATGTACTTTTGATTTCATGGAAATAAAAAGGTATTTTCTTTACATGAACCAATATTGAACCCATATTTGAAATCATATTTACAGGTGAAAAAGATTGGAGTATTTTTATTAAGGAGTAGAACTCTTTGCTACCAACATAATTATTTAATATTATCCTGAAAATTCTGGACTGTATACTAAGACAGAAAATATAAATAAGCAATATAATCATTGCAAAAGAAGAAGAAACATTACCTGCAAATGATATTAATTATCTTTCTAGAACACTCAAGAATCAAGGAGTAATAGCAAAGTTCAAAAAGGGTTCTGGATAGAAAATAAATGTAAACAACACTATAACTTTTACAGGTATTAGTGATAACCAGTTTTAAAAAATGTGATGGGGAGCTGGGTGGCTCAGTGGGCTAAGCCTCTGCCTTCGCCTCAGGTCATGATCCCAGGGTCCTGGGATCAAGCCCCATATCGGACTCTCTGCTCAGCAGGGAGCCTGCTTCCTCCTCTTTCTCTGCCTGCTTCTCTGCCTACTTGTGATCTCTGTCCGTCAAATAAATAAATAAAATCTTTTTTAAAAAGTGTTTAAAAAATGTGATGGGAAAAGTCACTCACAATATAAAGAAAAATATTAAAAAACACAAAATAAGTTTCTTAAATGTTCAGGATCTACAATGGGGAAAACAATAAATATTTACTGAAAGATGTAAACAAAAAACATGAACAAATAGAGAAGGATGGCATGTTTTTAAATGTAAGGACTAAATTGTGCTAACAAATAATTTTTTCCCAAAGTATCAGAATTCAGAAAGGGATTTTTTTTTAAAGCCTTACAGTTTATTATAGAGTTTATCTGGAAGAATGAATAAGAAAGAAAAGTAAGAAATTTTTGAAAAATGAAGAGTAATGAAGATATGCCAATCTTACTACTCATTAAAATTTATTATAAAACTATAGCTAAATGGATGAAACTACAATTTTTAGATCAAGAATAAACTGGTACATTAATGAGACAAAAAAGATAGTCTAGGAACTAATTAATTATATAAAAATTGATTTGTAGGTATATAACATATATAAATATAATATAGGGGTGCCTGGGTTGCTCAGTTGGTTCAGTGCCAACTCTTGGTTTCAGCTCAGGTCATGATCTCAGGGTCATGGGATCCAGCCCTGAGGTGGGCTCTGAACTCAGTGGGGAGTCTGCTTGAAGTTCTTTCACCTTCCCTCTCCCTTCCTCTTTTCTCCTCGCCCCTATCCCCATGGTCTCTCTTCCTAGAATAAATAAATGAAAATAAAATATTGAAATATAATATAAAAATTCACATAATATAAATTATGTGTATAATAAAGCCATACATGTACATGAAGATGTATGTATGCTAAGGGTGGCATTATATTTAATTAAGAAATAAATGATCCAAAGGATATTAAATAATAAAATCTTCTGGGAAAACTAGTAATTGCTTGAATAAAGTAGTTTGAGTTCTCAAACTATATGCCACTATTAACCTTAGATTTACCTCAAACTATATGCCACTATCAACTCAGATTTTAAAAAAGAATGGATTAAAAAATATAAATAAGCAATTCAGAGAAGAAATGGTTAATCATATGAAAATATGTTCATCCTCACTGGTGACTAAAGAAATGCACAGAACAGTTAAAGTAACTTGCCCAATGTTATGAAGCTACTAAAGAGGTCAAGTTGTATCTGAATTGATTAGAAGGTCTTCTACATGGGCGCCTGTGTAGCTCAGTCAGTTAAGTGTCTGCCTTGAGCTCAGGTCATGATCCCAGGGTCCTGGGACCCAGCCCCGCATGGTGTTCCCTTCTCAGTGGGGAGACTGCTTTTCCCAATCCTCCTACCCTTTCTCCCATTCATGTATTCCCTCCCACTTGTGGACTCTCTCTCAAATAAATAATTTTTTTTAAAAAGAAGGTCTTACAAAATACCTTGACGTATACAAATGTGCTTAAAATCATTCTTGATGACTCACAATGGGACAGGACTCATGTGACCACTTAATAATGCATGTGTTTATCTGCCAATGAGGGGGTTACTGCCCATGCTTCTACCACCTAGGAAAGTGTACTTCAATAGTCAATTTTAAAAATTTAGAACAGAATTATATTTCTAATTACAAGACAAAGCTGAGAAAATAGAGAAAACTGAGTAAAACAATGAAAAATGTGGATAACTAGAAGGGGAACTTAGAAGAATGAATCAAGTCAAAACAGCATTATACAACCAGTAGAAATGGCAGGGCCCAATTCCGGCGTTCAGCCATCCCTTCACCACTGACCCGAGACTCTGGGAGGGTGGGGAAATGGAAAGAAAATGTGAAAAGAAAAATTAAACTTCATATACTCACAGTTTGTGTAGATGGGTTTTCGAAATGGCTTTCCCTTAGAAAAGATAAACGCCACCGTGATGCAGTTGATGGTGGCGATGGGCCACAGTGTGGTACTCTCAAAACTTAAAATTGAACCAGGAATCAGAGTTGCATTTCCAGTCCCATTTCTCTCCAAACTCACATTCGTTGAGAAATTACTTTGGTTGTCCAGAAAGCACTTACTACAAAAGAATTGCCAGCATTTATGGGATCTGTTAGTCTATTTTTATCCAGGTGGTAGGAAAAAAAAAAGTTTATCACTACCATGGGATCTCAGCTTTCAAATTGCTCCAGCCAGTAACTACCAGAACATATTTTGTTCACTTTTTGCAATGACAAAGCGGAAATAAAATTTAAAACAAGTCAAAATTATTCTTTGTCTAGCATTCCATTTAGAACAAGTGATCTGTCTTGAAAGGTCTTGGATGATAATTTTCTATGGCATTCCTTTCAATTCAGAATGAATGAACCGTGGCTATCTGTGTGTGTATGTGAGTCTGCGTGTATGGTTAGGTGTGTTGTCACACATGTGCCTGTATGCGTTAGAGTGTGTGTGTGTGTGTGTGTGTGTGTGTGTTGTTTTCTCTTCTGTGGACGAATGTAAGCCTACTAACTTAGGCCCTCAATTTAAATCTGCCCACTCTAATCCACTCTCTTACTGAGGATCCAAACATGACCCTCTCCTGCTTCTGAGTGTCTATGGCTCTATTTTGCTAATAAATTAAGTCCCAGCTTCTCAGGCAAGCTCAGAAGATCTGTGTACTCTGGTCTCTCTTGGCCTTCCTTCCCTTATCTTTTGACAGTCTCCCTATGCTCCTTATATTCCAAACATAGGAATATTTTCTGTTCCCTAAATATCACAGTTTGCACACCTCTGGGTCAGGTACTCTATTCCCTCTCCATCCCTTTATCTGAAAGGCTTTGTCTTTAGTCCCCTAGCAAGCATAACTACCAGACTCCATTCTTGCCTCTAGCTCACTGTTTTGCAATTATTCATTGGCATATTTTTATTTTCCATCTCAGGGATCAGAGTTCCTTGAATATGAACTGTCTCTTTTGGTTTATTTTGTTATTGTTTTACTCAAATTTACAAATCCTCAGCACCTAGCGCAGATATGCCACAGAATATTTGCTCAGAAAAGTATTTAAGAGATGGGTTTTCCCAGTCCAGATTGATCTATTAGCAATATTCATTTTTTAAATAATCAAACTTACAAATTAGTTTCTTATCCACTTTCTTGTTCAGCTTGAAACTTTTTACTCATATAACTTGTTATAGATGAAATTAGTTCCCAAGACATAGACTTAAGTCTTTTAATCCTTGGTTCCCTAGGGTCCTGAGATGTGCTTTCCATAGAGTGGAGGTTCAGTGACTATTTGCTGAATACATTAATCATCAGTAGCCACAAAGTGTTTTTCACAAAGGGGACAGATAGACCAAAGGCCTGAATTATAGAGTTTAACATAAAAGTGTGTCTAATCTGTTATACTTACATTGCAGATTGGAAAGTTAAGGCATAGCATGGCATAGCCGTTAGTGATAGAGGCAGGACTACCTATCGATCACCCTTGGGGCTATACCTTCTTGTCCTCCAGATTCAACCAGGATTTTATCTCTGAGTACACACACTCCAATTAGGAGAAAAATCTTGTTTTGAGAAAAATCTGGTTATGAATTCTTACTCCAAGTAATACTTGAATTGCTGAATTTAGGATCTCAACGACAATATTGGACATCATTTGATAGCTTTTAATCTTTCACTGATTCCTGGGGCTCTGGCACCTTCAGGATCACAGTAGAATGTGTAAAGGAGTTTGTACAAGCCTTACTTCAAAAAGAGCTGCTCCTTTTCTGCCTTTCCTTTGGAGGTCAGGCAGGCTTTGTCAGAAAAAAAAAGTTTGAATATCTATGGCATAGTTCACTACATTTTACCCTTAATTTATAGTTAAAGACTTG
Source organism: Mellivora capensis (assembly GCA_004024625.1). Taxonomy (NCBI): domain Eukaryota; kingdom Metazoa; phylum Chordata; class Mammalia; order Carnivora; family Mustelidae; genus Mellivora; species Mellivora capensis. The sequence continues at coordinate 49,983 of PISX010003370.1, forward strand.
CCCTGAGTCTAGTGTTCAGTTCAATCAGAAAAATGGTACCATCAACTAGTATATTATTCATTTGAAAAACGCAAACAAATTTAAGCAAATATATCTTGTAAAACAGGGGTCAGCTGACTACAGCTCATTAGGTCAAATCCAACTCAACACCTCTTTTTGTAAATAAAGTTTTTTTTAAATTAACATATAATATATTATTTGTTTCAAGGGTACAGATCTGATTCATCAGTCTTACACAGTTCACAGGACTCACCATAACAAGTACCCTCCCCATTTTTTTATTAATGAAGTTTTATTGGGACATGGCACACCCACTTTTTTACACATTATCTATGGCTGCTTTTCACTACAACAGTAGCACTGAGTAATTACAACAGAGATTGTCAGGTCCACAGAGTCTAAAATGTTTACTGTCTGACCCTCCACAAGAAATGTTTGCTGACCTCTGGTCTATATGATCTCCAAACCACCAGGGAATGAGTACATTCATTCAGTCAAACAATGGTTGGATCTACACATCAACAACAAATGTGAAGATCTTTTCCCACCCACTGCACATGGCTCACCCCAGGACTCTACTCATTAACTGTGTTCCGTGCTCTATTCGGTCATTGGTATTTTGCAGTGGGAGACACAACTTTCGTTAATTAAAAAGTTAGCGACTAGGGAGGGGGACAAACCGTAAGAGACTCCTAATCTCAGGAAACAAATTGAGGGTTGTTGGGGGTCAGGGGAGGGATAGGGTGGCTGGGTTATGGACATTGGGGAGGGTATGTGCTATGGTGAGTGCTGTGAATTGTGTAAGACTGATGATTCACAGACCTGTACCCCTGAAGCAAATAATACATTATATGTTAATAAAATAAAAATTAATTAATTAGTTAATTAATTAATTTGGGGTATATGTGCAAAACAAGTTGTACAATGACACTGGGGACTCATTGTATCACCTTCGGAAAGGAAAACTAAAAAACTGAACTTTACCTGTATCTGTAGACCTCACAATACCAGGGCTGCTGCTTCACATAGAGAAATGCACAGATTTGCACAATGCAGGTGAAACAGGTGTTCAACAAGACTGAGAGCAGCAAAGGTGGAGAGAGGAGCTGTCCTGCTGGTCGGTAAGGAGCCAGCTTTGGGTAGGCATGAGTTGAACTCACTGAAAAACAAATGCATTTTCCCCTATTATGATTTCATTATTGACAGTAAAAATTGGGATGCATCTTATCTCGAGACTTGCATTAGGGTTCAGAGTCAGCAAACATGAATGAGGCTTTATATCTAGATAAGCACATTACCTAGGTGCATATCCAACGCTACCAGCCCTTGCCTCTTCCATGTTTTTGTTTCACCTTCAGAAATGAAAATCAATAGGTTTAAAAGTTCTGCCAATTATACATTTACCATGTTTCATGGTGCAAATATTTTCTCCTTAACCAGACTGACCAGGAATGGTAGGTAAAATAGAGTGTGGCCTTTCACATGAATAAGCAGTACTATGATCTCTCAGTAGTGGTGGGAAGGTAGGGAGTTAAGAAGAGGAGCATAAAGGTTGCCTGGGTGGCTCAGTCAGTTAAGCATCTGTCTTTGGCTTAGGTCATGATCCCAGGGTCCTGGGATTGAATCCCCTGTCAGGCTCCTTGCTCAGCAGGGAGCGTGCTTCCCCCTCTGCCTGCCTCTCCCCCAGCTTGTGCTTACGCTCGCTCTCTCTCTGAAAAATAAATGAATAAAATCTTCAAAAAAAAAAAAAGAGGAGAATAAGAGGCATCAGGCTAGGTTAATCTTCATCTACTGGTGATTTTTTTTTTTTTAGAAAGCACTCATTTTATTATTCATTCAGTCAACATTCTCTAAGTACTTCAGTGTACCAGGAACACTAAAGGTGTGTTCTGTTCCATCCTGGTTAAGTCATAAATGGAGAACTGCTAGAACACATTACACCTGGTCAGGGAAAAGAGCTCATAAAATAATCTTTCTTCCAGATGAGAGTGTTAAAATGTATTATAGTTTTGATCCTAAGGTGTTTTTTTTTAATTTAAAGGTTTGACAATAGGCAGAGGTTAAATAGAACAACTATAAGAAAAGATGACTGCATTCTTCTTAGAAGCCACATATTCTAACAAGCTGATGAAAATGGAATGTACTTTACTTCTTAGGGCATCACAGGAAAGAAGCATGGAAAGGTCAGGAATTAGATGCAATACATTCAAAGGTTTACATTATAGTCAGGTTTCAGTTCTTATCTTTATATCTATTGCCTTTCCCTTTTTTATAGCTGATCACTGGTTTCTTTGATGTAAAGAAGAAAGTAGGGTACATATGATTAGGTTTGTGTTCATGCATGTAGGGGCAAGGCAGTAGGAGCAGGTGTCCAGTTTGGGATGATAACACTCTAAAGTAGGTCTTCAGTTTTCTCAGTGGGTTCTCGGGTAATCACGTGGACTCTCTGGTACTTCATTTTCTCATGTAGAAAGTGAATGTGTAGGAATGTCTAAATGGTCTCCAAAGTCTCTCCAGACTCATTTACTCTAAAGCTCTATAACTATCTAAGGCTTTAGCTTTACCAATTTAATCAGTGTTTTCCCAGGAGGATGCTAGGCTACAGGCCATGGGGTATGCAGAGATGAAGAGGACATCTCATTTGCCCTGAAGAGTTTGAATTCTGATGGAAAAACACAGATGGGTTGTGTAATAAAGAATTTGGCTGACCTTTATTCCCAGTTCCTGGGATGTATCCTCTAAATTGTTGGGATTTCTTGAGTTGACAAAAATGTCTTTTTATTCATGGTAGCCCTGATGGTTTATGCAAACAAGATCACAGATGGTGGGCCCAAAGAAAGTTGGTGATGAAGTGATGACTCAGGATGGAACTGGCCATGCCACAAAAAAAGCTAGAGACTGTGATCAACTTCATGGCCAATGATTCAACCAAACATGTCTACATAAGAAAAACCCCATAAAAATTCTAGACAAGACACCAACGTTCAGGTGGGTACCGTGTGGTAATACTCTGTGTATTGTCGCCATGGATGTGCCAGGAAAGTAGGGCAAACGGACACCCCAGGAAGAGGACAATGGAAGTGTTGAGATCCTCCTACCATGGGATCCTCTCACCAGTCCTCACCCTGTGTGTCTCTCCCTTCGGCTGGTTCTCATTTGTATCCCTTTGCTATAATGAAACTGTAATCCTATGTAGAGCACTTTCCTGAATTCTGTGAGTTATTGATATGAATTACCGAACCTGAGGAGAAAATGAGAAGCCCCACGTTGGCAGCCAGCTGGTCAAAAACGTGAATGGGACCCCAAACTTATGGCTGAGGTCTGAAGTAAGGACAGTCTTAAGGAGGTTGGGTTAGGGTTAGGGTTACCCTTAACTTTCGAAGTTTGGCATCACTCTGGGTAGTTGGTGTGAGAAGTCATTGCATGGCAAGCTAGGAAGGGGCACACAGTGTGGCCTCTTGTCAATGCAAAGAGACTGTGCTCTGGCCACAGAAGGCAGAGGCTGCCATGCTTGAAGTTTTTTCCACATTCCTATACTCAAGGAAGAAGATGGCTACAGAGCGCATGAAGAGGCTATGCGTGATGGAGAGAGGTGCAACTGTATCTCTATGCATTTGGCTCTACCTCTCCAGTCCTCCCTTTCTTAGACGCTCACTGAGTTTCTGACTTTTCTTTTACCCAGACACTATACTAGCTTGAATTATTGGCCTCATGGTGGTAGAGGGCTCTTTACCAGCCTTTAATTTCGGTTTCACTGTGTGATTTTCTGAGACCAAAGCACTGTTTGCAGAGGTCTCAAGTGTGCTTGTGTGGCCAGCCTCACTCTCTGTGATCACAATGAGAGCATGCCCAAGTCTGTCATTCCAGCCTGGCTCCAGAATGAAAAATGTGGAGCAGACCTGAATGAAACCCATAGCCTGGACCGAGACCACCTGATCTACATCCTGAGGCTGATCAGATTCAGCTGACCTAGATGAGCTGAATGACAGTCTATCTACAGAGCAAGAGTGGGTATTGTAAGCCACAGAATTGTGGGGAGAGGTTTGTTATACAGTATTATTGTGGCAATAGTCCTTACATAATGAATATTTTAACTCTTTCCATTTAAAAATTCTAATGCTTTCTGATAGAGAATCTGAATATCTGACCACACACACACACACACAAAAAAGACTAGCATTTTAGAGCCCCTATTATGTTCCAGAGGCTCTGTGAAGTGTCTTACAAACATTATTTCATTAAAAAGCAATGCAAGCGGGGAGCCTGGGTGGCTCAGTGGGTTAAGCCTCGGTTAACCCTCCCAGGGTCCTTGGATCAGCCCCACACCAGGCTCTCTGCTCAGCAGGGAGCCTGCTTCCTCCTTTCTCTGCCTGCCTCTCTGCCTACTCGTGATCTCTGTCTGTCAAATAAATAAATAAAATCTTAAAAAAAAAAAGCAATGCAAGGGGCACCTGGGTGACTCAGTCAGTTAAGCATCCAACTTGTGATTTCTGTTCAGGTCATGACCTCAGAGTCGAAAGATCTGAGTCCTGCCTTGAGTTCTGTGATGGGCATAGAGTCTGTTTCGGATTATCTCTCCGCCCCCCACCCCCACCTCTCTCTGACTGTATCCCTTGCTCATTCTCTCTCAAAATAAAAAAAAAATAAATAATTTTTTTAAAAGTAATGCAAAATAGGTATTTCATTTTTATTTTGTGAAGAAACTGGGGTTCAGAGAAGTAGTGTCCCTTATTTAAAGACCCATAGTTTGTGAGCAACAGGGTGGCAATATAAACTTAAGTCTGCCTAATTATAAAGCCCCCCATTCTCTGCTCTATAGCACATTGCAGCAGTGTGGATTTCCTGAACTGAAAAGGATAAAATAAGGAGCCCTACAAAGCCAGCTTGTTATTTCTCAGCGGCCAGAACTTTTCTGAATAGTCCAGGTTTCCTTAAAATGGTGATGATATATGTTATCATACTGTATGCAGAGGAATGTAAGCCTGTGAAGTGCTCTATTTCATTCAGAATTAATCATTCCCTCCTCTGAGTTTCCATAGCCCATTACTCATTTTGCTGCTATGTAGGGAGAATGTCTTGCATTAAATCCAGTCATTTACACATGCACTCAGCAGACCGTGCGCTCCCCGAAGGAGGAAACCCTGTCTCTTCCCACTATCTGTCCCTTGCTGAACCTGGTACAGGGCCTGCTAAGGAGGAAGACATTTTCAAAGTCTACTTTTTAGTTGTTCAGCATCATTTGGATATAAGGTAAGCATGCTTTTCCTAAACAGTTGGCTTAGCTTTATATAAAGGACATTTCAAGTCATGTACATCAAATTTTCAGAGGCTCCCAAAGCCACCTAAACTCATGGAAAATTTTGTATGTGCCTCATGAGATTTTTAAGGTGAAAAGATCTATGTCTTCCATGAGATTCTCCAAAGGGACCAAGACCCCAAAAATGTGAGGAGTCCTTGAAGCACTGATGGAATTTATGTAAGAGAGGAATTTATATAATGGATGGGTTCCCTCCCACAGTCTTCTCTGGACACTGTCTCCTTCCATATACTGAAGTGGTTGGCCTGAATCGAGCTAAATTACATGACCTCATCTTTATTTACAGAAAGGACTGGCTTAGAAGTGGACATTTTACCCAAGTTAGGTCAATGAATTTTCTCTCCAAAATATTTGCAAAGGAAACACTAAGAGGCTGAGCTAATTAGCTGTCCAAAGACAAACAGAAAGGTTATGGAGGTTCAATAGTAGAGTCACCATTTAAGGTCATTTGCAAGGTGAATGAGTAGAAGTCACACAAAAACAGTAAGAATAGAAAGAAGAAGAAAGAGATAAGATGGCCTCTTGGAAATAAAAAAGGTGGCCTCTGTTTTCTGCCTCTGTTTTCTACTCTTTAGTGCTCTAGACCTGCTCTGACCCCAGGTGCTTCTGAGTTTCTATTCTCAGATTTTTTTCTTTTGAGAATCATGTTCTTAAACATCCCCCTACTTCTTTTTTCTTGATCTAATTTGAGTGGGTTTTGTTAAAAAGAGTAGAGACACAGCTAGAACAATTTGCTTTTAAAATGGCTTTGGTAACTTTTAGGGTCAAATTGGGTCAAATTGGGCTTTAAGACATAGATTTTCTTAATTGAGTTCTCTGACTTCATTTTACTTTTCTCCTTGATTTCCCTTTAACATATTATATCTTGTCTTAGTAGCTGCCTTTGTGTTGCCTTAAAACCTATGGAAACAAGACAAAGTATATATAGATAAGCAAGTACCTAAATTAATTAAATACATTATGGTGTTGTCTTTGTCCTATACTAATTCAGGCTTGAGGTCAAAAGCCCTAATCCAGGAACCTGGAAAGGCAGGCCCCTTGGTGAGAGTGATTTTACACTGATCGTCCAATTGCCAATGACTACCGACATCCGCAGATGAGCGCTCACGGTTCTCAGCCTGGAGGTCAAGTTTTGTGATCTGACCTGACTCACCTTTTCAAATTTTATCTCCTGCTGTTTCTTTTCACATACCCTACAGTGTGGTCAAATTGAAAAATTCATGTTCCCGCTCTCTCTTGATCATGCCGCTTCATTCTACTTGAAGTACCCATCCTTTAGGAAAAGATTTTTGAAATCCATCTTTTTCTATTTTGATGCAAATGTTACTTCTTCCATGAAGCGATCTTTTGTATTTCTCTTTTCTCCATTGCTAGCTCTTCCCTAACCCCAGATTTTCAGCAACAATTTCTCCTTTCTCAGAACTTCCAAAGCACCTGTTGTTTCTCTCTCACTCTCACCAAGGTGCCTGCCTTTTCAGGTTCCCAGATTAGGGCTTTTGACCTCAAGCTTAAATTAGTATGAAACAAAAACAACACCATCATGTACTAATTAATTTATGTACTTGCTTATCTATATATACCCTGTCTTGTTCCCACAAGATTTTATAATTTCTCCTTTCTCTGAGCTCCCAAAGTATGCATTGTTTTCTGGCACTTACTACTTTTGACTTTCATTTCCCTCATTCATGTATGTGAATCCCCCACTAAACTGTAAACTTAGTGATCAGGCTTTTTATGTCCCAGGCACCTATGTGCCTAACATATAGTAGGAGATGAACACATCTAAGAGGATATTAAATGCGGCTTTTACTTTGTTTGGGCCTTTCCTTGCTGAGCCTTATATTTGCCGACCATGAATGGTAAATGCTAACTGAATGAAAAGAGAGATGACGGCCTATTTCCATTGTACCCACTCAGAGGGATCCATACTGGTCCCTCAACTGTGAGCACACCCCTAACCCCAAGCAATTACCTATGTGCAGAATATATAAAACTATAGAAATTATTGAGAGATTTTTAAAAGGGAATTGTGAAGAGCAGCGAGAACTGTGATTTTCTTCCTGGCATCATTCCAATCCAAAATGAGGGGAGGTCATAAGAACCCCTCCAGGAGAGACCTGAAGTATTTGGGGAGGTGGAGATTAGCTTGCTCATTCTGGTTGCAATACCAGAGGGAAAGATAGAAAGCAGCAGTGAGAGCAGGCTACATCCACTATCTGGTAGGTCAGGTAGAAACAATGGAAATGAGCCAGGCTAAAGTTGTCTCAGAAGGACTCTGCCCAGTGTGGGTAGAGGGCCGAGCAATAGAAAAATGCTTCATGGTGCATACCACTAGAAGGCGGCTGCTCAGAGGAATCCTGAGGAGTCAGAGAGTGAGAGCACCACCCATGTCAGGGAGTAGTCTAGTCCAGAGTGATTCGCAGGAATTTCTGAAGCGCCCAAGAACTCACCAGTGAGTCCCATGCCAATTTCAATCAGTGATACTGCTTCGGCAATATTGAATATTTTAAGCAATTTGTATGATTTACTTCTGAACATGAATTTTAGATGGCTGCCATGTTAGAGGGCACTTGATAGGACAGATTACAATACCCCCGTGAAAGTAAAAAGTCATTTGCTCTTGTTGCTCCCAGAGTCCCTGAAGCAAGAGTGGAGAGTAAGCAACACAAGCAAAGTAGAGACCATGGCCTTCTCTCTCATTACTTGCTCCAAGGTCAGGCCTGATCTAGAGGAAGAAAAGGTCTGAACTGGACGAAAACATGAAATGTTAGCTTACAATATCTAGACTAATGTCTAAAGATGAGATCATTTTAATACCTGATACTGACCAGGAAATGATCTGCCTGTGGGATGACTGGGCTTGCAGTGATGGAAAAACAATAGTGATTGAAGGCAGAGGATAAAAAAACAAACACTGAGGTGCGTGGGTGGCTCAGTCAGTTAAACATCCAACTCTTGATTTCACCTCAGTGTTGTGAGACTGAGCCCCTCATCAGGTTCTGTTCAGCTCAGAGCCTGCTTGAGATTCTCCCTCTTCCTCTTCCTCTGCCCCTCCCCCCATCTCTTTCGGTTTCTCTCTCTCTCTCTCTCTCAAACAAATAAATAAAATCTTTAAAAAAGTACCCCAAACACACTATCCATATTTTTGGATCTCTAATCAATCTACTGGTACTTAGTCTAATTTTGTTCAAGGGTTCACTGAGTTAGCCAGTCATTTCGAAAGAAGAAAAAAAGACTAGGTGCAAGGTGATAGCATTCATGTTGTGACAAGTGCTTACAATGTGTGGCACACTGCTGTACACTTCATATGCATTGTTTTATCTGACCCTCTCAACCCTAGGAGGACATCTTATATCAGGAAATTATTTCATGAATAGTTTGCCAAAGTTCACAGAGATAGGGAGTGATCAAAATGGCCATGACTTTCTCCACCATGTTACTGCCTTCTAGCTTAGCTCCTAGAACTTCCTGGTGTATTTTTGGGTTTTTTTAGCATCATCGACCATGTTCACAAATAAATCATACAAATTACTTAAAAATATCCAACACTGCAAAAGCAATTATCACCGATTCAAAATGTTCCGGTCATATGACTATTAATAACACACAGAAAAATATGTTAATGGACTATGAATATATATTTCAGCCCAAAGAATTGAAACTGATGATACTTACATCTCTAATGCTGGTAACTTCTGTCATCGGTTTGATATAATAAACGACTTCTGTATCAGTTTTATGTTTTAAGATGTTATATGAAATTCTCAAGGTTATTAATAGCCTACATTGCCTGATGTTTTATCTGTTAGTTTTCATAACACTTCCATTGTTGAACAAGGAAAAAGAGATGACTATGTCATTCTTTTTCTTTGCTCTCTGTTGAGGTAGTCACCTTTCTTGGTTATTAAGAGTTAGCATGAAGCCCTGAGTTCTTTGATAGGAAATACTTTATCAGTGTCATCTCAAAGGAAGGAAATGAGCAATAGCTACTGTGAGCCACACTTTGCTTTTGATAGAATTCCTAGAATTAAATGCTAGCATTTGTTTTCACATGTCAAAGACCTAGCAAAAATCTGGTTTCCTGTCAATGTGAAGTATAGCTGAATAATAGAAAGTGACCTTTGGGTTTTAAAGATTTTCCTTTCTAGATTTCTTGTACATTTTTCTATGTAAAAGACACACACCTATGAAGAACTCAGAATACATTGATCATTTTATGAGGCTAAGACCTATTTGCTATCAGGATGTTTTAGTGCCAAATCTGAGGACTTCAGGACTCAACTCACTCCAACACCTCTTTCAAAAAACTCACAGGTGATGTGGTTTTAGTACTTAAAGGTGCATCTTTCTCAGTAGCTTTGGTTTGTGTGAGCATTTCTGGAGTGTCATGGATAAATACAAATAATTCTGTTTGCTTTGCTAAAACACTTACTTGTTAAACAGACCATCAAAGTAATGGCTACATCTTGCATGAGGTACTGGTAATTCCCAAAGAGCTGTAGTTGCTGAAAAGGAAATAAAAGTAAATATAAAGGGGCACCTGAGTGGCTCAGTCAGTTGAGCATCCAACTCTTGGTTTTGGCTCAGGTCACGATCTCAGGGTCATGGGATTGAGCCCCACCTCTGGCTCTGCACTCAGTGCAGAATCTGCTTGAGATTCTCTCTCTCCCTCTGCCTATGTCCCTCCCTCCCCAGGCTCTCTCTCTCTCCCTCTCTCTCTCTAAAAATAAATAAATAACTAAATCTTGAACAAAAAGTAAATGGAAGAGTTGCTTCTGCCATTGCAGCATTGTTATCAATGCCAAAACTCTTTCTGAAAGTAGTCAGGAAGCAACAGTTATTTTTCTTTCCTCTTTAAAAAGGAAGTAATTTACCTACAACCTTTAGCATCTCATTGGAGAGAATGAAACCAGATCACGATTTTTGCAGTGTCTACCTTAATTCCATATTAGCAATGAGAGTCAGCCAGTTGGGAAACACCCTCTTTATTGGCCACAGTAATCTGGCAGCTGAAGTCTCAGCCTGGACAGTTGAATTCTCAACATAAGATACCCACTGGGAACGTCAAACTTAAAATTCTGAAATCCAAGCCACGAATCATTCAACAGGTATTACTCTCCAATCTTTATCCATAGATTGAGTTCACAATATCGTTTTCTTGGGGTTCATTCACTTTCACAAACTGAACAAGTACCCCCCTACCCCCAAATAATCCCATTGCAGACTTCAGTCTGGTATGGTTGACTTCCTAGGTTTGTGTAGACCCAGAAGCTGTCTGAAGTTCACATTTATGGAGTCTTATATGAAGGTCAACTCATTACCACCAGAAACTTACTTTGCAATACCTGTTGCAGCCAGCTGTTTCTCTGCTCATGACTGCTGACTGAACACTAAATTATGATTTGAACCATTGGGGACCACATTTATGGGAATAAGAAGTATTTCTGGATTTTTAGTTGTGAACCCAAGACCCTGAAGTTTCTGATTAAAGGTTTTTTGTGGGGTGGGGGGGCACACATCGGGGGCTCAGTTGGTTTAAGCATTTGCCTTTGGCTCAGTCATGATCCCAGAGTCCCAGAATTGAGCCCCGCATCAGGCTCCCTGCTCAGCAGGGAGTCTACTTCTCCTTCTGCTCTCCACCCTGCTGGTGCTCACTCTCTTTCTCTCTCTCTCAAATCAATAAGTAAAATCTTAAAAAAAAAAAAAAAGGTCTTTGGGGGACACTTTTATTTAAGTCTAGACCATCAGAGTGAATGGCTGCAGAGTGGCCTATCTCTATGTGGACATGACTTTATGCATAAAGACTTGGAACTGAGAAGTCTTTCATATTTTTGAGAAGACATAAATTGTTCCTCATCCCCATAAATTGTTCCCCAAGGTTCTCACCCTCCAACTCTCTCTCTGTCTTCCTACATTTCTTCCTCATATCCTTTCCTTTCTTTTCCCCTCAGACTGCAGGTGAGATGGAACAAGGAGAAATTTTCCAAGGCAGCCTTAGTTTTTGTTCTAGAAGCTGCTTTCCTAGAACTATGGAGAACTTTGGAAATCTGCCAGCCTGATTTCCCAGAGGCACATAAGGGCTTGGCCAAGGGCAACATCTAAGGTATTCTTAGTGACAGAGGTAGAACTTGAATCTAGGTTTCCTGACTCTCAACCCAATTCCTGTTTCTAATCTGCTTGGTTGCCACTTAGCCCTCTGTGTATGATTCTTGCACACAACAGCCCACCAGATGCTAGAGGCCTGTGGTCCTCTCGTTCATCTCTCAAATGTCTCAGAAAAACATTATAATAATTGCCTCCTTGAAGTGTTCCCTGAGCCTGTTGGATCATCTCGCTGTAGAGCAAGCTATGACTGAATTAATGAAGATTACTTTTGACTTATACATATTTCTTCCATACATTTAGTTAATTTTAAAATGTTCATTTTTATCATTTAATTTCAAAAATCCTTTAAAATTTTTTTTAATTTATTTATTTGTCAGAGAGAGAGGGAGAGAGAGAGAATGAGCACAAACAGAGCGGCAGGCAGAGGCAGAGGGAGAAGCAGGCTCCCCACTGAGCAAGGAGCCGGATGTGGGACTCGATCCCAGGACGCCGGGATCATGACCTGAGCCAAAAGCAGCCGCTTAACCAACTGAGCCACCCAGGCGTCCCTAAAATTTTTTTTTTAAATAGGGACACCTGGGTGGCTCAGTCAGTTAACTGTCTGCCTTCCACTCAGGTCATGATCCTGGGGTCCTGGGATTGAGCCCCACATCGGGCTTCCTGCTCAGTGGAGAGTCTACTCCTCCCTCTTCCTCTGCTGCTGCTCTCTCTCTCTCTCTCTGTTAAATAAATAAATAAATATCTTTAAAAAAATTTTAAATACTAATCCTTTGCTAATGACATGCCTAAGTGTGTACATTCTGACCAGGTTCAGCAGTAAATTTCTGGTCTGGGAGTTTTTCTAGTTCTTGGTGCTTCAAGGTCAAATTCAAAAACTTTTCTTTCTTTTTATCTCTTCTTAGTCTTTTGTCAAAAATATTCCATAGTTGGAGACTGATGCATTTCCTGCTGAGTTATATTTAGGCTGTTCTGAAGCTCTCTTCATATTCCAAGTAAAGAAATAGATGCTTGAAGAGGTCAAGTGTCTCTAGTTATCTAGAAAAAACAACACTCCTAGAAAACTGATCCCTAGCTACTTATTTCTAGCTCCATGTGTCATGTGCAGTTATGCCAATTTCCCAAGTTTGCAGACATCTATTTTGAGAAATGTCATTTATTTATAAAACATTAAATCCCATGTAGGAGCTACACCCCAAAGAATAAACCAAGGATGTAAATGCAATTAAAACTGGGAAGAAATTATTTAGGTTCATACCCAATAGAGCAGTGAAGTACCAATAAACTGAATTATGCCATACATGGTCAAGTATTTAAATACCCCAAAGGATGAAACCAGAGCAGCTCGGCCTTCTCTGTTTGAGAAAAAAAAATAAAAATAACTGGTTATGCATGATATACACTTCTCAATCTCTTATATTTCAAACAGAGTTCAAGTTTAATAGCTTGTTGATATACATTCACTTAATCAGTGATTCATCCTCTCGATTATTCATTGAAGTGCTCATTTGCGCATTCATTCTCTGCTTCAATCATGACCTCACTCACTGACTCATGCACGCACTCTTATTTAGGGTTGGTGAGGTAACAACATTCTGCTCAGAGGCATGGAGGATATAAATGAATCAGGCACAGTCTTTATTTTCAGTGAATCAAAAAGATTAACACGGATATTATAAACACAAGACATCATGATAAGGTGCAAAATGTCAAGCTTTGACTCGACTGTGACTGGTTACATCCTAACAACTTGCTTCTGAGAACTGAACTGTGTATGTTTTAGAGTCCCACAGAGACTTCACGCTAAAGGACAGGTGTTCTCGCATATTAGGAAGTGTGGCTATGACTCCAATATGTGAGATGAATGGGGTTTTGTTAGTTTCAATACTCCAGGAAGATCCCATGGTAATAATCTGAGCTGGTGTGGAGTTCAAAAGACATAAAAACAACAGTAGAAACTGCAGGTTAAAAAGTAAGTATTTCCCTTTAAAAAAATGCTGTTTGAGCTCTTATTCCCTTAACTGAGGCTTGGTTCAGTGGTGGGTGATGACAGGCAGAGAAGACAGTGAGGGGCAGGAGCTCACAATGGAGGAATGAGGAAACCTGGCAAACAACCCCTCCTGTAGCCTGCTCTTATCATGACAGAAGTGAATTCACATGGGAGGCAGCCCACGTCCTCCCTCTGTGGCATGGACATCTGCACTGGTTGAACACTTTGTCAAAGGAAGGGGTACCCGAGAAGGAAAACCTTAAAAGCGAAACTAGTAACCGCTTCGCCTTAGACATGATGAGAAGGTTTGGGAGAGACGGGCCAGGATGCATTGGCCAGATGTTTTCCACCAGTTTTAAGGCACTGCCATTTGTTTTCAATACAGAGTGGAGCAACCCACAAGGTGAGGAGGGGCTAGCATGTGAAGCCTGGACCGATTTCTCACATAAACGTTGTGGTTTCATCCTTTTTATCCTTTTGTGTGTACCTTTCCAGAAAAAAATGAAAGCACCCAGATCCAAAGGCAAGTGCAAAAAGCCATTGTGAGGAAAGTATAAGGGAGGTTTGCACAGGCCTCCAAAATTACCACTATTCCTAATGATGATGAATTTTAAGAAGCTAACTCATCATTTATGCCTTCCACAACCATTCCATGAATGTTCTGATGTATCCAGCTTAGTACTGGGCATGATGATACAAAAAGGAATAAGGTACAGTCCTTGTCCTGAAGGGCTTCAACTAGAGCAACAAGTCAATCATGTTTCAAGAGATACAAACGAGAACCTGTGGATCTAGGCATCTAAAACTGTACCTTAATGCCCCAGGGGAAGGAGGGATGCCTTCCCAGGAATAAGCATGTATCAAGGATATCAAGGGTAAAATGAGCCTAACAGAGCTGAACCATACCTAATTTTTATGAATCTATGAAATATAAAAGCAAAGAGCTTCTACCCTGAAGTCTTATTAAACCATCTGCCACTAGAGAAATTTTACATCATGACTTGGATCTTAAAATACTACACTGCATTCACAAATGCATTAGGTCACATGTGTGAGACAGAGGATCTGAAGTTCAAATGCTACTGTCTTTTGGATGGATCAAGTAGGCACTTTGTGCAACTGTCCAAGAGTTTAAACTCTCTCCACACTTGGCACTCCAGCTTACCCTGCGTAACTCCCACCTGAGAAGCTTCTTAGCCCAACTGGGCCGTTGGGCTTCTAAACTCCCAAGTCAAAGCCCCATTGCTAAACACGGCTCTCCACTTCCCCAACCTGGAATATTCTCCCACCTCCTTCCTGTTTACACATGTTCTGTCCATCCTTCGAGTTCCAACTCCCCTGCTGAAATCTTCCTTCCTGGCTTAAGTCAACAACCTGAACTACTGGAAAAATTACCACATTGTTAGGGCATTAATTTATTAAAACTAATTTGTTGAACACTTCTCACTTATCAGGCAGAAGATTCTCTGTTCTAGGATTAGATTTCTATCTATCTATACCTTTACTAGGATGTGAGTCTTCCAGGGCAAGATTGGTCTCATCCTCCCTCCACCACATTTCCAAGCACAATATTTTAAAAAGCTCCATGAGTTGTGTTGATGATGGAAGGCATGATCTAGGGAAAGGGTCCTGGGCATTGTCATTTTGTAGTTGCCATGATATAAACCAAAGTTAAGACAGTAGAGAGAGTAAGGAAAGGGCTTGGAGAGAGTCTCTGAAAGATCAGGAAAATACAATGCTCGCTTGGCTATGGACGAAGAAGGGAAAGAGTTCAAAATGCTCCGAGGTTCTCAGGGCTCTAAGGACCAGAGAACACGGGAGTTAGGAAGAGGAGCTGTTCCGGAGGCAGGGGAGGTGCTGATGTTTCAGGGTGTGGAAGGACACAGGTACACGCACCCTGGGATCAGGTAGATGTGTCAAGCTATCTCGCTGCTATGCAAACAGACGCAGGCGTGGAAACAATTGCACTGGAATATTTAGGCGAATGACTCCTTCTAGTAGTTGCCCATTCAGATGCACAGATGCACCAAGGGAAATGCTGGAGAACTTCATGATCATCCTTTTTGAATAAATCTCAAGTTTTGGTGCTTTCAGACCACTGGCTGTGAATATAGACTGAAGTTACCCCACCGTGTTACAGGTGAATAATATTTGTGAACAAAACTTAATGTTTTATTTTTAACTACATTTCAAATATGAGTAGAGACAAAATCAGCAATGAGAGTTGAGTGGAGGTGAGGGAGCTACTGAGAAAATCAAGTTTTTATTCCTTAACCTTCCCTCAAATGTAGTCTTCCATGTGATCATTTTGGATTTTCGCTGATTTGTATTTCGGAGATGTAACACTATTTGGGGAAGTTATCTGATGCAGTGTTCCCTTTGTGCTTCCTCACCCACCCCAGTCCTAGGGAGGAAGGTTCCAGTATACATCCAACATATAAAATAAAGGAGAGAAGTAAGAAATGCAACTGTTTTTTAAATATCAACTCTACCTTTCAACTATTCACATGGCATAGGCTTTCATCTTGTAAGCCTCAGCAAAAGTCACTTTTGGGGTGGCTGTTACCAGCATTCCCAAGCACTGATGTCCCGTAATTGGTGCTCTGATAACATTTTCCCCATACCTCTGTTGGGACATTTATCACTTTAAATTATGATTGAATTCTGCCCAGAGTCAGACAAGGAGCCCATCAGTCATGAGGGTGGAAGGGGAAGTAGTGGCTTACTTGATGAGCTGAGGCACACACTTGATGTTGGGTATTTTCGAGGTGAAATGGGAGGCCACAGATGCTTCCTGCTCTGACAGCGAAATGCCTGCATGAGCCATTTTCAAAGCCTAGAATGACAAGTCCACATTACACCCAGGACTCCTCAGGCCAGGTTCGAACTCTTCCAACTCCACGAGGCTATTCTTCACATTGTCAAGTTTATAACACTGTAAACTTCCAGCCCTGGAGTACCCTCCCTCTCCCGATCCAGAAAGTCATCAACTGAAGAGGGACCAGCTAAACAATGACCTCAAGATAGGAGAGTGGTTGGTGTGTTCGTGTGTGTGTGTGTGTGTGTGTGTGCGTGTGCGTGCATTGGTTGCAGGAATGTAGATGTGATAAGAAAATGGAATGTAGATGTGATAAGAAAATAGTCCATGAAAAAGAGGACAGCACTTGGGTGGACATTTGTGGGGGTTGTCACAGTTCTTACCACTCAGCAGGCTATCTTCATGAACAAGAGGAAAAGCTATCTAATCCTCATCTTTTCCTGGGTAGCCTGATCTAGCCAACCAGCTAACTGCTGGGATGAAGTTCGGGACGGAAATCATCTTCACTGGAGACAGGGACCGGATCATATACAACACAGATCACTCCAGGACATGTGTTTCCTCACTGAAATAAAGGCTAATTCATTCTCATCAAGACGAGAAGCAGCCCAGAGAGTGCATAGAACAGACAATGGCTAATTAGCAGGCCAACAAGTTCCTAATCCTACAAGAATTATATGAGCATAAAATGGGATTTCGTACTTCTGTGGTTCTGTAGCACGCAAAGTATCTTGTTACCATGGCCGGTACATGCTAAATTCCTATTCAATAAATATTAGAATATTTGCTTCTTCCTCTTTTCTCCCTTAGTATTTGGTTTCTTTATTACATATTTTAGGACCATCTATTTTATATTTCGGTTAATATTGTGCAAGATTCTTTCTCCGACTAGATAATGAATTTTAAGGAGACAGAGACTATGTCCTTTTTAATACTTATTATTTCTTTTGTACTAAATTCTACATAACTATGGCAATGGGTACTCATTCTAGGTTTTGAAGAGCAGACTAACAACTGGCTTCTCATGAAGTGTAAGGTAGAAAAATGTATAAGAGATCTTTAAGTGTGAGCCATTTTTCCATAGCACTTTGAGGAAAATATGTAAAAAGAAAGTAAAACAACTACTCAGATCTTAAATATCTAATAGGCTTTAGAAATACAAAGCAATGCTCTTCAGTTTTGTACTGAAAATTTTGTACTAAAAATGTTTTCTTATTTTCAAGGTAGGCTATGGTTTCAACATATCTTCAAAACTCAGAATCCAAAACATATGTGCTGCCTTCTCTTGTGTATGGAATGTAATCTGCTGAGAACCATTAATTTAGGCTTGCTATAGTTTGTAATAGCCAAATACTTTGGTCTATGATTTCACTGATGGTAAGAATTTGGGATTAAAGCCAACTTTTAAAAACTAACCTTGGGGAAGTTTAGCAGGGGGGAAAATGCAGTTTATACATAATTCAAAACTTTAAACCATCTGTTTCAAATGTTTTCTTCACTAAGCCTTTACCAAGTTGTGTGACTTGAGACAAAATAAATAAATTTTTAAAAAATGAAACAAAAGAGAAGAAAAAGAAAGAGAATAAGGAATTCACCTCCTTGAGATTCACTTCTGTATTGGTAACATGAGTGATTTAAACCAGCTCATCATGAAAAGTCCCTTCTGAGTCTGAACCACACGAGTCTAAGTAGACTTTCATTGTCCTTCTTATTCTAGGAGTTGTCAGAAAACAGAAGTGGCTCATCTGACTTTACGCCTCTCAGTGTCCAGCTCACACTTGGGTGTGGGGAATGTAAACAGCAGACTGATGAAGTGATTGCTGACAGAAAGGTGAAGAGACAGACCCTGGGGAACCATGGGGTCCTCGAGAGGGACAGTAGGGAACCACCTGCGCTGGTTGAAGTCATTTCTACTCACCCCACAGTCATTAGCCCCATCTCCACACATGGCCACATAGTAACTGCAAGGGAAAGCATGAGTAAAATTAATGCCTTAATGCCTCACTTGGATAATTTTCATCACAACCAACTTGCATGCAATGTGTGTGTGTGTGTGTGTGTGTGTGTGTGTGTTGAACACATATGGAATCAGGCTGACGGAAAATGACTGGGAGAGAAGTATTCCTAGACAAATAAGGCCATTGTGTTATCTAAATTGTTTCGATCACATAGAAAGTATAGTGATTCTGCCAAAGACATCCACCAAGATGAATATACATTTTGTAAGAAGTCCTGGGTGATTGTATCAACTAGGGATAAGCTTTAGAGCGTACAACCATAATCATAGCACTTTCCACACCTAACACAAAGATAGAACATAATCCATCTGTGTTTGGGTGGCTGACAGCATGGAAACCTCAGAGTTTAGACACGACGAGGAGAAACACTTGGGAAATGGTTGAACAGATAAAACCAGAGACATAGACACATAATCTTGGTGCAGCCTGGAGTGATATGAGATAACATGTTATACCAGTTTGATGTGCAAACACAATGATATAAATAGAAGGTAAATATAAAGCCGTTGCCAAAGAAAAGGAATTTCTGATGCGGGACATACTCTGTCTTCTCTTATAGGTTAAATAATATATTATGGGTATTGATTAATGGCAATACTATTAAAGGTTCGGAGACAATTTGCCAGAAACACACAAAATAACAAAATCAATACAGGCAAAAAATGAAGTTCTCAGAAATTTCCTTATTATTAGTTGGAACATAAGAAATATTCATTTTTATAAGTCAAAAATGGCCAAATGTAAACAAACTCATGAGGTTCGACCTAGTGTTTGGCTGGGAGACATGAAGATCCCCCATGAACATTTCCTGTGCTCACATGAGTGTCATCACACACATTTGCTGAAGTGGCTTCCTTTCTTCAGGCTTGAAGCCCATGATTAGTCTTTACATCACACAAAGAATCTTACATCTTCTAGTGTTCCCTGAATGCAGACAAGAACTTGGACAACTTTATGTGCATTGCCAGTGATAAAGACAGGAGGAGTAAGATGGGGAAATCAAGAAGAAGGTTCATTCTGAGGCAGCATCTATCTTCCTGAATCGATTTTTAAGGGAAAATAGCTTTTCAAAAGTAAGCATATAAATTGGTAAAATATCTTAGGCATTTGAGAAAGGTAAAATCACTTTCTTCAGCCACTATCATATAATGACCCTGTAAGTAAAATAGTCATTTTAGACACTGGTTACTAACCCAGCTTCAAGGCATTATATAGGAGTTGACAGGTAGTTTCTTAAAACTTCCCTAAGAATGTTTTGGCAACAAAAAATAAGGGTGAAAGTCAGTCTCCTGATTTTACCTACTACTTCTTGGCAATTATGTGAAGTTTCACTGTTCTCTTTTCCTTTTTACTTTCCAGAAGTCTGTAGGCCAGAAATTGTAACATTCCCAGAAAGTAATAGGTAGGTCTGGTCCCAAGAACTATTTTGTTCTAATGTGACTCAGTCATCTATATTTTTAAAAGACATAAGAAAGGACTTTTTTTTTTTTTTTGCCTCTATACCCAAACCCCTGCCAGGGCCAGATACAGTGAAAATATCATTCCACCTTTTTCCTAGAAGACCTGAAGTTATTCACCTATCCTCTAATGAACCAACCTTAAATAATTCCAGGTGACGACTCCCACACTTCCTCATTTCTCCTGTTTTAAACTATACAAGCCCCTATTTTTTCTATTCTCCACATTCAAGCCGAGAATCTTCCTCTACGTTATGCTGTAGAGGAATGCTGTCTGGGGAGGAGGAATGCTGTCTGGGGTAGGCAGCTTGCAAAATGGCTCTCTGCGATTGCCACCTCTTGGTATTCATAATGTTGTTTAAGACCCACCTTCAGTGTGGGCTGGACCTACTGACTTGCTTCTCATAAAGAGAATATAGCAGAAGTAATGGGATATCACTTGTAAGATGAGGTTATTAAAAATGGTGATCTCTCTCTCTCTGTCTCTCTTGCTCTTCTTGTTTGCTCACTCTTGTGGAAGCTGGATGCCACACTGTGAACTGCCTTATGACATGACCTGGGTAGCAAGGAACTGTGGGTAGCTTCTGTCCGACAGCTGATGGAAAACTAGGACTCTTAGCCCAACCACACACAAGGAACTAAATCCTGCCTACAACAGGCAAGGGAGACTGGTGGCAGTCCCCTCCAGCTCCAGTGCCGAAGGAGCTGCTGTCCTGGCAGACCCTTGATGGCAGCCTTGTGAGAGGCCCCAAGCCAGAAGATTCCACTCAGTACACCTGGATTTCTGACCCATAGAAATGAAAAATAGTAAGTAGTGTTATTCTAAACTAGTAAACTTGGAGGTAAGTTGCTACACAGCAATAGATAATGAATATACTCTCCTTTCATGCAATAAGACCTACTTTAACTTCTGAAATTCTTCAACGAGGCTAGATTTCTGTCCAGGAGACATTCTTGCAAAAATGGTTCCATTCACCAGAATCTGAAGAGAAAAACAACTATTGCAATAAGATTAGGATGAGGAACACCTTTTAACTTAAAGAACAGCCCTGAAAATCATTCCTGGCCTCTGTTTGAATATAGCCTTGGGAGGTGTGTCATTAGCGCAAATGTCAGGACAGGGAGAAAGGGGACTCAGTGCTTTACTTTTCAGCTTTCACTTTCATCCCCCATCATGACTTTATGACTTTCTTCCAGGCCATTTTTCTGAAATGGGATAACCTTGAGTTAATAACTAGAAAACAGGGGCGCCTGGGTGGCTCAGTGGGTTAAGCTTCTGCCTTCAGCTCAGGTCATGATCTCAGGGTCCTGGGATCGAGCCCCGCATCGGGCTCTCTGCTCAGCAGGGAGCCTGCTTCTCCCCCTCTCTCTGCTTCTCTGCCTACTTGTGATCTCTCTCTGTCAAGTAAATAAATAAAATTCTTTAAAAAAATTTAAAAAAATATAACTGGAAAACAGCAGAGCATATGGGACAAAAATGCTTAAGGAAATACAGTTCTTTCTACAAAACACCATCTCCACAATTGCAGTATAGGTAGAGGAAAAACAGCAGATGAGGAGTAGAGAACCAAGGTTCTGTTCTCAGCTCTTGGGGTCCAACTAGCCAGGCAAACCTTCCACAAGGGACCTAACTTCTCTGAGTCTCAGCTGCCCCATCGCCTCAAGGAGGAACTACACTAACAGCTTTCTAGAAGGCTCTGGGGTTGAGATTCAATGGTCCTTGACTGGTAAGGCGACAGAATTTCCAAGAAACTGCTAACATATGGTCGCTGCCCTCAGCCTGTGCTTCTCACTTATCTCCTTCACATGGACAGCACAACCCTGCACAGCACTATTTTTAAATAGACACGCAGAGGACAAGATAACAAATGATTTTGGAAATAAACCATGAATCCTTGGTCCTGCTGCTGTAATTTAAGAATCCAGACAGGACGGGGAATAGAGCTCAGCCTGACATTGAGTTGGTGGCTTTTAGAGAGAGGCTGACCCACAAAACAGGCAGCACATCTGGAACTACTTGGAGGTACTCCCTGCTAGGGAGAAAGAGATGGAGGAAGCCTGCAGTTGGGCTGCCCTGGGGGTGAGGAGCTGGACCAGAGCTCGGACTCTGAAGAAGGGTCATGTGCATATATGGGACCAGGTAGGTCTGGGGGACTTCTGAAGGGACGGTGCCCCTTTGGGGGTGTATATTCCCCAAATCTGAGACAACTTCACTAATTATCACCTTCACTACTCTCTTCTTTTTGACTCACTAATTTGAGGCAAAACAAAACACTTCATTTCACCAGTACTTACTTTTGGAAGCAAGCTGTCGAAATGCTGAAATATCACTTGGTATGATTTCCCACTCATTGCAAAATGGTAACAGCTCCCTCTTGCTCCATCAAGCACTGAACTGTTCCCAATGTTAAGGTATGTTTCCTAAATTCAAAAGAGCATGGTTTTCACATGGGTTCTCAGGGAATGTTTCTGCTTTCCTATGTTTTACAGAAGGAAGTATGTTTAAGTTACGTAACAGCGGGAGGACCAGCAAATACATAATGTGTAATTGTCCATGGAACGTAGATACAGATGAAGAAGATGTTTACAATGTCCTCCCCAAATTATATGAACAGATGAGACATTGACAACATAATGCTTGGGATTCTGTCCTAGAGATAATACATGTGCTACCAGTCTACTAAGGAAATCCTTCCAAGGTATCACTTAGCGAGTCCAAGGAAGAACAGAAAACATTCTTCCCTTCTCTTTCTTCTCCTCTTCATGCAGACTTTAATTTTCTAAGATCTTTTACTATTCATTCATTCACACATCATGCCCCAATATCTTTCCTGTAAAACAGGCAGACTCCTTCTTTGAAGCCTAATTCCTTATAGCACCTGCCTTCTCCCCACCTCAACAGGTGACACATTCCTTCACAGTGGCCAGCATCTCTTGCATACCCTAGGTGCCATTGCACCAGCTCGACTCCTTTGCTGAAACCCTTCTCTCCTGCCCTCTGTATGTCAATGTGTCCCACCTGGCTCAACCTCGAAAAAGAGCTCCCAGTGCATGCATATGCATTCATCATACCCACAGCTGATCATGCTTTTTTTTTTTTTTTTAAAGATTTTTATTTATTCATTTGAGACAGAGAGAGAGAACATGAGCAGGAGGAAAGGGAGAGGGAGAATCTGACTTTCCACTGAACAGGAAGCCCAATATGGGGCTTGATCCCACAACCCTGGAGGCAGATGCTTAACCATCTAGGCCACCCAGGTGCCCCGCTGATCATGCTTTTTAATGCAACATTTCTCGAGGTCTTTACATTAGTGTAGGACTCTGAGTTCAAATGGTATAAAAGGTGAGAACATTTTTTTTCATTAGAGGGATCCATCTGAGGAAAAGCATTGTTTTGGGAAGAAAAATATTTGGATGTACTGAATTAGGAGGAAAAATGATATAGCCCTCCCTTTCCATTCCCCATTGCAAAACAGTCAATAAAAGAGATGCTTAAAGAATTCTACATGAGGTAAGGACAGAATTCCTTTTATTTTCACTGAAAAGCTGGAGAAGGAAAGTGTGGTGGGGAGCCAGGGAGGAGGAAAAAGCCTGAGACTGTGATGTGACTTCTCCCAGCAACAACTAAAAATTCACTAAAGGTATTACACAGGTGAATGGGTAGTGTGAATGGACTGTTTGTTAAAAATTAATGCAGACTGATCTCTTTAAAAAATTAATGAAGACTTGAGTTTTATCACACAGTGCAATTGAGGCAACATGTATTGACACAGAAGCAAGTGAGTTTGCAAAGAAATAAGCACCAGAAATCTGCAAAACATAGAGAGAGCTGCCATCTTTTACAGCCAATGCAAAGGGGTTTGAGCCAAGTAAGGGCAAAGTCACTCTGTACAGTTGTGCAGTTTGTATACTGAACAAGGCCTACTCTACACTTAACAATCCAAAGGGCTGGTCAGTCTCAAGGAAGGGAGCATTTTTATAATTAACCATCTGAAGAACCACCTCCTTGAACTCACATGTAGGCAGAGGCATTACACTTAGGGATGGGATGTCAGGCTGCAGCTCATTTTCTTCACAAAAGCCTAAGAAACTTGCTATCTAGAGAAGCCCAACACCTGTTAACTTCATGTCACAGGCACAGCACAATCTAAATGCCCATGGATCTGGGTGCAATCAGACAGACTTAAATTTTATTTCCCACTCTGCAACTTGCCAGTTGTGTGTCTTGGGTAAGCTTACCTTGCTGGGCCTCGGTTTTTTCATTTGCAAAATGAACATTTTGTCAACTGTATAAGCTAACTGTGAAAATCAAATGGGAAATATGGATGTAAATTATTGGTTCCCAGCCACGATTGCATATCAGAATCTTGGGGAGAAAAGGACTGCTGCAAGCTCCCAACATAGAGATTTGGATTTAATCAATAAAGCCTTGGCACTGGAAGCTTAAAAACTCTTCCAGGTGATTTCTTTGCACAGCCAGGGCTGAGACGTGCTGGTGGAAATGCTAAATGCTTTGCAAATTGCAGAACTCTGGACAGCTGTAAGGGGTTGCGACTGTGGTGACTTCTAATGGTGAGAGAAGGTTGCTGGGACCAGGGCTATATGCCATCAGGGCAGGCCACCAAGGGGCCTTCTAACATTTGCTCACATTCTTCCCCAGGCCATTCTCTTGGTTCTCGACCAGTTGCCAAGTCACAGAGGCAGGAACAAAATCTTCTGGTTCATTGGCTTCAACAAGGATCACTTGGCTTCCTCTAGAAATCATTTCAGAATTCTTTGCCACAGTAATAGCTGTTTGAAGGTTGTCACCTAGATGACAAAGAGAGTTAGCTTGCTTCTGTATTAATCTCTCAGCAGCCAGAATTGAGCTCTGCCTCTTCTGAGTGTCCATAGTACATTGCTGGTGCTCTTTGGGGGTATTTCCCTTTTTCTGCCTTATTTTATAACCATGTGGCAGCATCTCTTGCCCAAGCTTGTCTGTCCCTAGTGGTCAAAAACTATGTCTGCATCCTCCTCCCATAATAACATCATGACCAAAACATTGCATATTCCCAAAACATGCAGGACTGAAGAAAGACATGGTTAAGCACTTTATGACAGATCTCAGGAGACTGACAGCCCTGAGTGGTTGAAGGTAACATGGGCCCACTCTGATAGCATGGAACCATCTTGGGGATCCGGATTGCTGTCAACCAGAGAACAGAACACTGAAAGCTGCGCCGTGCTTGGATTAGATCAGCAGATGACTGCCTGCTCCACAGCCCTGAAGGACAGTCCAGTAGAGTCTTTACACCCTTTACACAGAAGTCTCACTAAGGTTCCTGGTGATGACATATCTATTCTTATGTTTAAACACTTACTGTGAGCTGACTAGCATTGTGCCAAGCCCGGGTAGGGAGAGGGGACATGAGATATAGAGTATGAAGTATGGTCCCTGCCACCAAAATATATGGTCATATTAGGGCTGCTGTACTTATGCCCGGGTAATGGGAGCCCAAGATAACAAATGACAGCTAACCATTTTTCCTTCTATCTTAGCCACCTGAACCCACTCAGCTCACATGGTCTTTTCTGATTCCTAGGATACATTGAATGTTTCAGGCCTCCAGAAACACACACCAGTAATCATCACCGTCCTGATGCGGGCTTCACTCAGTTCCTTCAAGACTGGTTTGGTTTCCTTTTTCAAGCGATTCTCCATTATGAGAAGTCCCAGAAATGTCAACTCTGACTCTGCTTTCTCTCTTTGGATTCAGGAAAAAATAAATTTTAAAGCTTATTTAGTAGTTTAGTAGTAGTTTTGACAACTGAACTTTATTTCTTCCTTTTAAAAAAAAATTCTAAGTTTTGTGAGATTAAGAGTCACTTATGGTTTGTCTCCCTCCCAATCCCATCTTGTTTCTTTTCTTCTTTTTCTGCCCCCCTAGTCCCCCATGTTGCATCTCCACTTCCTCATATCAGGGAGATCATATGATAGTTGTCTTTCTCTGATTGACTTATTTCACTAAGCATGATACCCTCTAGTTCCATCCACGTTGAGGGTTGCTGGGGGGAGGGGATCGGGAAAGGTGGGTGGGGTAATGGACATTGGGGAGGGTATGTGCTATGGTTAGTGCTGTGCAGTGTATAAACCTGGCGATTCACAGACATGTACCCCTGGGGATAAAAATTTTTTTATAAAAAATAAAAATTAAAAAAAAAATTCTAAGTTTTATCAATGTAACACATGCACATGTTTTAAAAATCGGAAAGAAAGAACCCAAAGTTTGTGATGAAAACCAATAGTCCCTGTCTCCAGACATCCTCTCCCCTTCAGCTTCCCAGAGGAAAGCACTTCTATATCTTTTAGCAACTTCTCCCAGTTTCAACTTCATTTTTAAAAACAATGTGCTTATCTACAACTCTTTTGTTGTTTTTAAAAACTTTTGTTAATCATATATACGTGTCATATTAATCATATATTTATTTATTTATTTATTTATTTCAAAGAACTTTTTTGACCTTGTAATTATTTTAGACATTGATTAAGTATATACTGCATATGAAATACTATGGTAATAGTTGAATATGGAATCATTCATTTCAACCTCCATCTGTAACCTCCAGAAAATACATGACATCAGCCAAACATTTGAAAAGTTTTCAGAATTTAAAATTGGAAGCTTGGAATCTAACTGGGTTACATTCATTATGTGGGACAACTCCTCAGGAATGGAGACCTTTTAAAAAGTAAATGTGGAACCAAGATCTGTTTCTTAATCTTGCATCATTTCCTTTTCTGTCCAGAGAGGAGTTAAGATTGAAGAAGGAGAGGGAGATTATGGTCAGTCAACCCTGATGTTGGGTCCTGTCCCAACTCCATCTTCCACAGTATATGACAGAGCTGAGTCTCAGCCTCTCAGCTTCCACAGGGTGAAGCAACTTCCCTCTCCTGTCATCTCTCTTTCTGGCATGGTGTAGACTATACTTCTTCCATCTGCTGGTTCAGCTGCCTCTCCTCCTCTCCAATCCCCCCACCTACTTCACATCTTACAGAAACATACAGCAATCTCTCATCTGCACTTATCACTTGTCTAGTTTTCTTTGATATTGTTTCTTTTCTATCATGTTGGTAGAACTGGGAGGGAGAGGAAATAAACACATGAGAAAGAGAAAGATCAGAGTTGGATTTCTTGGTGAAAAATATGACTCAAACTTAGATGGGAACATGGTGAAGAAACTTCTCTCTGGAGTAGAGAGCAAGTTACTACATCTTCATTCAAAAGTCCATTCACCAAATAACTACTCTGTTTTAGACCTAATAGTAGGCACTTTGGTGAATACTCAGATAATTAGATATGAATCATGCCTTAGTGACCTCAGGAGAATATTATAAAAGAAGATCTATCTAATATAGATTGTGCTAAATTCCCATCATTTAACTTCATGAGTCTCTATTACAGATTGGACTAATATTTTCTAATTACCTAGAACTAAAAGAAAGATCCAGAAATCTTCTCACCATTTTATTCTGTTTTTGATCTCTATTTTATGACTCTTCTGTCTTTCACCAATTCAGGCACTTAGTACTCTTTTACTCTGCAACATTCCCAGCAAAATCCTGTGTCAGGGCTTGTACCCGCTCTTCCTATTGCCTGCAATGCTCTTCCTCCGGATATCCACATGCTTTGCTCCCCTACTTTATGCATTTCTCTGTTCAAATGTCGCCTCCTCAGAGGACTCGCTGATCACCCCATGTAAAATGGCATTATTATCTATCTCCCCCAATTAGGATATAAGCTTCTGAGGGCAAAGATTTTGTTTTATTCACTTCTGAATTTTCAGTGTCTTGAAGAGCATCACACAGAGTCAAGCTCAATAGAAATTTGCTAAACCAGTGAAAGAGGGAATTTTGAAAAAGTACTGCTTCTGTTTTCTAGGTTTTTTTTTTCCTTAAAAAAAGAAAATCTTCTACTTCCTTTTTATGATACCATTTTTTAAAGAAGTTTTTTATTTTCCTGATTGGGAAACTTTGCTAAATATAATTTGATTGTGCTAAAACTCAAAACACTTTTCCTTTTCTCTGTTTGAAAATAGTAACTAAATTTTAAGAAGCATAATAGGGGGTTGATATTCTCTATGAAAATGTGGGATGGCTGGAAATCTAGCACATTGTATCATCACTTTCTTATTTTGTTATATTTATAATAATAGCTATCTCACTAGTTACTTTTAAATGAGAGCATCACAGCTGTACTAGTATGTGGCAGCTGGGTGATGGCTATCTTCCTTGTCTAAATACATCATTTTTTTTCTTCACACATAAGCCTGGCTTTTGTTATTAAAATTTTTTTGTCTTGAAAAATTACAAAATCCTGTGTGTAATGGGTCTTCATGCTTGCTTAAGAATAGCTGGGGGGAGGGGGTTGGGAAAGGTGGGTGGGGTAATGGACATTGGGGAGGGTATGTGCTATGGTTAGTGCTGTTAAGTGTGTAAACCTGGCGATTCATAGACATGTACCCCTGGGGATAAAAATATGTTTATAAAAAATAAAAATTAAAAAAAAAGAATAGCTAACACCTTGAATATTAAATCTGACAGTGCCATTCATTTATTTCAAAATGATCTTTGCAATTCTATTTAGAAGATTAAAATGTCATGGTTGAAAGTCTCCTTGAAGATCATCCAATCCCACACTTTAGAGATGAGGGAAATAGACACAGTGTAAAGAGGAGACAATGATTCCATTAGAGCAGATGGACATAGGTTGCAAATAGATACACTGAACCAAGGATATCCACATCTTATGCAAAGGTGCTAATTGTGTATAAATGAGGGCCTCTTTATCAGCAACACAAAATCAAAGATAATAATGCATAGATAATTTGTTATTCAATGTTCCACAGTATTTCACTATTCCTTTGTCTTGGACAATTCAAAAATAACCTTTAAAAACTGAGAAACATTAAAAGAAAAAAAAAGAATCTGCAGATCCTTTAATCCTCTAATGAGGATGATTTATACCCTTAATGTAATGAAGAATACTGAATTCTATTTCATATAACTCAACTTGCACTCACTATCTCTCCAGAACTGAGAGAGATGTACTGTTGAGCCCTGGAAGAAGCCAGGTCTGAAGGACGCTGGAGGTCTGTCACAGTGCCCATTGTCTCCTTCTTTCAAGGAGATGGGACCCCAGTCAGTCAGCCACATAATGTTCCAAGGCTGAAGGAGTGTTGGTTATTTTTGATGGGATGTTGGAATGGAGGGCAGAGATAGCTCACTGACGTCTGGGAGTCAGGAGATCTGGACTGCCATCCTTGTTCTACCTCCAACCAGCATTGTGACCTCAGCAAGTCTTCCCCAGTGTGGCTTAGAGTAGCCTATCTCCAAATTAGGAGATTGGAGGAGATGAGTCTCCATCTCCAGGAGGCTCCCCTGTGATTTGAGCTTCCTGTCCGTCTCCAGCATTCACTTACTTGATGCACACAGAGCCTGCTCTAGTGCTGATTTCTGAGTTCCTTACCGGGCTAAATTCTGTAATTCTGAAAGCTTCTCCATCTTCAAGTCTTTATGGGCAAGGGCAATAACACGGAAGCCTTGTACTGTATAATTCCTCAGTTTCTGTGGGAAATCCTTGGGTACTGTCAGGTGAGAGGAAAGAGGTAAATGTAAGGTCACACTGAAGGCTACCCAGCTCCTAAACAAAACTCTGGGATCCAGTCACTGCACCTTGTTTTAAAACTCCAGAAAACACTTTAAGAGAAAAACTAAAGCTCCAACTAAAAGCCACAAACAATTTCATCAGTGTGATCTTATTATTCTGACAGAAATGAACACCAAAGTTACACCGGTCAACTAGGTGTCAAATCCCCTGGCTAGGTTTAATAAGGACAGGCCTCAGGACTGGGTCTACATGGGTAAAATGAGGGAAACAGCCAATCCTCTAGACTAGAAGTCAGCAAACTACTGGCCAAACCTGGCCCATTACTTGTTTTTTAAAATAAAGTTTTATTGAAATGCAGCCATGCCCATTTGTTTACCATCTATGACTACTTTGGAGTCATAATGGCAGAGTTGAGTGGTTGAGACAATACCATGTGGCCTGCAAAACCTAAAATATTTTCCACCTGGCTCTTTGAAGAAAAGCTTGCCAATCCCTACTTCAGATGACAGATGATACAATGCCAACATTTGTGTATATTTGGCATAGTAGTCATAACTACTGTTAAAATACTTACAAAATCTTTATGGTTTGTAGAATGACTATAAGGGTATTAGACAGAAACACAGCAAAATGGAAGTATATTGTGGCTTAGGTAACAAAACACCTAATTTTTAGTCTCCACACTATCACTAACTAGATCTCTGACCTTGGGCTTGTTAGGTCTCTCTTCTTTAATTTCCCCATTCATAGAATGAGGGAATATGGAACTCTATGTCCCCATTCAGCTCAGACTTTCTGTAGTTCTAAAATGTTCCAGGAGGTGGGGGAAGATCCTGGCTCTCTCTCTTTCTTAAATACAGGGGAAGAAAATCACTGTAGTCCTTATTAGCCTATGTCAAAGATCTGAGATAAGAACAATGAGAGAAATTGAAAGTTCTACCAGAAGGATGAGAGGTGAGAAGTGACAGGCCCAAACCCTCACAATAGAACAGGGGCAATAGTCATCGGTTAGAATTTCAAGAAGATACTCACTTGTATCTGCGAGGAAAAAAAAAAATTAAACAGCAAAATATAGGACATCAGTCTGTGAAGGATAGAGTGATAGAGGTAATGGGAGCTCTGAGAAAGATGAAAGTCAGAAAAAAGGGCCACTTCCAAGGTAAAAATGGCTCTAAGTAGGAGGTAGAAGTTAAAGCAATCATTTGCCAAATCTAGAATTGTGTGCACAAGTTGATGGCTATCAGCAATCATAAGGATAATATAGATGAAAATCAGGAGAAAAAGACCAATTTTATCCAAATGAACTCATTTGAATGCAACAATATTCTTACACATCTGGGCTGCCGCTTAGAGGGTGCATATATTTATAAGACTAAGAAACAATACAAATCAACTCAAAATCTGTCCCAGAAAGATGAAATTGCTGTGAAAATGATCAATTACATTGCTCTAATACCATCTAATTTACTCTAACCACTTTTTTTGGCAAGAGATTTATCTTGTCTATATTCTCCTTCCATTGATCTGCACAAGTGCTCATGTGGTGTCAGCCCCCAGAAGGGACGGGTGGAGCACCCCAGCCACAGGATGAGTGCATTGGTTCCCAGTGCATGCTCCTCATTCTTGCCCTTCTGGAGACCCTTATATAGCTTCCTGTTTTGGCTCCTGATGTCTGCTTCCTATCTCCTTTCCTGATATCCCATTGTGGTTGGACTTTTCTGGATGGACCGAAGTCAGATATTTACTCTCTGCCTTTCTGCCTTGAAATTCTCACCTCTGCCTTATCAGATGTATTCATTGATTTAGACTTGTGTGTTTTATGTATTTGGATTTCTAAAATATTTTACCTCCTAAAAGAAAACAGGGTCAGTTAAATGAGTACCTGTTTCAGGCTTGCAGAACTTGGCCAGCATCTCTGGGGCACCCTTCATGTAGACATGGAAGTGATCCTCCCCGGCCACCTGAGTGACCACAGACATCCTCTGCAGACTTGAGGAGAATGGAAACTGGCGCAAGATGGCTATGGCTTCCACAGGACTCTGCGAGAGCACCAAGAAAGGGGAGCTTAAGATGTCTGTAAGTGAAATTTAGCAGGTGCACACCAACAGGGTTTGCTCTGCAGTGAACCCAGGGACATAACGAAGTGGTGTATTTGTCACAACATTGATACTTTTCTGTCTGTCTCTAAGGTGATTCCCTCATCAAATTGTCTGGTCTGCAGGGCCCTTCCCCAGGGCTGCCTGGGGAAATCCTAATTAACAGGTCACTTCATCTGTGATGCTTCTCTCTCTCTCAGAAACAGTATTCACTCCCACCTCTGGACCCATGTAGCTCTTTCTTCTGCCTTTATTATAGCACTTGACACACTGTCTTGCACTTATTTGCACCTATATGGATTTTTCTACTCACCCATGTATTCCTCCAACACAAAGGCCAACACGTCAGGCTCTGAATTCACTCTGTCCTTTAGCATATGGCATAGTACTCTAGCATACATAGGCACTCCATGAGTGTTTGTTGAATAAATTAAAGGACAGATTCATTAATAAATTAAAAGATATATTCAGGAATGAAGGAATGAGCAAACCTATGCATACTGTTAGGAGAAGGCAAAATAATAGGAATATAAAAATACGTGAAAGTCAGGAGAACTTTACCAATTTCAAGGAGAAAAAAACCATTTGATTTAAAAAAGCAAATCATACCCAACTGGCTTTTGGTCCTGGTTTTATTATGATGTTTGAATCTGGCATCCCAAATTTGCCATAGTCTGCATTGCAATCTTCCATTATCTGTTTTAAAATGAAAACATCCATAAGATTCCTTAGAGAAAAATAAGAAGAAAGAAATACCTCTCATTTGTATAGCACTTGAATCTTTTCAAAGCCCCTTTCACATATTTTCTCTTCTAGGCCAATTATCTGAATACCATCATTGTCAAAGTTCTGTTGCATTAATTTAGATTAAGGACCTTATTGTAGAATGTCAAAAAGCCAGAAATATTGTGACTACCATTTAAGTAGTAACTGATGGAAGAAATGTTAGCTATAGGCCAATGGTTCTTCCTAATTACTTACTATGTCTAATAACTGGACGAGAGTTTAAGTAGAGATCTACTCTCTGATAGAGCTGAGCACATTAGCCCTCAGATAAACATGATCTTGAGATAAACATGGGGTTATTTCTTATTCTATAGTTATGTTACTAAACAAATTGGTTAGCTAGAGAATTAGCAAGTTAGTTGCTAGCAAAACAGAATGCATATTTGAAAATGTTTTGTTTACCTTGGATGTTACAACAGTGTAAGTTATATCATCTGAGAAACTGATATTAACCAAAGATATGGAAAAGGCCATCCATTGTACAAATCTGTTGTACAAATCAGAAAATAGGAGACTACATCTGGCCTTTGCTCTTTCACTTACCTGTTTAACCTTAGGAACATTACTCCATTTTTCCAGATCTCAAATTTCTCCTGAAAAATATTCTGATATCCCTTTTAGAGCTAAAATTCTTAGAGTCTACCAGGATGTTTCCCCTCCCCCTTATGTTTCATGAAAGGTTCCTAACCACCAAAGGATATTTAACTGGAGGCTGCTTCTCACCCAGCTTTAAACTCAGTGAATCACCTTGCACTTTCATGCTTTGTTTGGGGTGGATGCCACCGTTCTTAAAGACAATTCTTCTTATAGAGCTAATGCTAAAGATTTATGTTCCCACGCAAGACCCCAACTTGTAAGTTATTGGTACAAACAGATCAAACCCCCTCGATGGAGAAGAGGCACCGTCAGAACCAGGATCAAAGTCACATACGGTGAATATTGACCCCAAACAGCTCATCATTGTGTCAGCTCAGTTGATGCTGCCAAAGACACTGTTGATAAGGGTCGCACCAATTCCCCCCTGTAAGGTCCAGGAAAGTGATCACTGCTTTGTCTTTATGTCAAAAACTTCTCCATGCTCGAATTTTAACTTACTGATATCAGAAATTTCCCTGCTAACCAGGTTTCTTCTTTCATTACTTTGGCTTCTAGAAAGCTGCTCTTTTCTCACTCTACATCTTTAAATTATCTATTTTGAGGTGTATTTCATGTCCCTGCAATCATTTGTTTTCATCCCTTTACCATTCTGTTTAAATGCTGTCCTGTAGTTGATGTATCACTGTCAGTAGCTTTAAAATTTATTTTTTGAGAGCAGAATAATGTAATTAATTAAATAGTGAATGAATGAATGTGTGCCTTCCACTCGTTGGGCATTTTACAATACAAGCAGCCCCCATAGGCTCATAAGCTCAATGCTTACGACAAGTCTGTGAATGAGGCATCATTATCACAAATGCACGCATGAAGGTAACAGACGCAGAGTCTTGGTTCTGGTTTTGGGGGTCACAGAGCTAGAAAGTGGTGGAGTTGAGAGATCTGCCCACCATGTCATGATGGCCACCAGGATGGTTTTATACCCTTCAACCCTCATGCACACTCACCTCAGAAAACTGAGCCAACTGGAGTGGGGAACCTTCAGTTTGGTGTCTAGACCTATACTGTCTAACACAGTGGCTACCAGCCACTTGTGGCTGTTTGTATTTAAATTAATTAAAGTGAATAAAATTGAAAATTCAGTTTCTCAGTTGCACAGCCACATTTCAAGTAGTTGATAGTTACATGTGGCTAGTGGCTACCATGCTAAATAGCACTGCTTTAGACTACTTTTCTCTGATGGTTAGAGAGCTTCATTGTACCATGTTTTGGCCTGTCAAGATTTTGTGGTCAAGTAGGCTTGATAAATGCTGCATATCATAGTCAGTCTTGAATATTCATAGTGTACCACAATATATTAAAGAAATCCCATAGTTAAGAAATCCACTTTACTTTCTTAAAATAGCAGTCAAATTCCCCCAAAAAGTAAAATTCCCCCAAATTATTTGATCGTGGGACACTTTCATGTTGCACTCACTAATAGAGTTCTTTTGCGTATAGATCCGGAAATTTGGGAACAGTCAGACCTTCAATCACATGTTGTTATAAATCTTCTCTGGGTTTCAACCGAAGTTAGAAAAGCTTTACCACTCCCAGTAAGAATCTCTTCAAGTTTTTATCATTTAGTCGCACCAAGAAACTATCACCTTACCCAGGCAGTGCCCTCAAACATTTTGAGGTCCAGTGGGTCTCCCTGGATGGTCCCGTTGAGAAGGATCAGAGAGTGGCAGCTAGCCATGGCAGCACACAGCGGGCTCCATGGCAAAGCCTTGCCTGAGGCAAAGCTATGGACTTCTTGAAAACTGATATAGAAGATGATTAATAAGTGAAGGTCCTCAACAAAATCATTTTACACATTCTCCCCCTTAAATATTACCAACATAGAGTTTAAATAATATGTAAACCTTATGCTCAAATCCTTCCATAGCTCTCATGCCCTATGTAATAAAGTCTGAGCCCTCGGATATAATCACTGAGACTTCTGTCGGATTACTTGCAGCCAGCACCTAGGATGGGAGTGGTAGGGGAAGGATCAGACTGGCACCTGCAAGATCTTCAGAGTAGGTTCTAGAAAGCCACATCCCCAGGCAAGAGGTCTCTGGGCCAGTGAAGTGGCAGGGATTGGAAGGAAGACTGCCTGCTGGTTTCTTTTTCCTTCAAGTAAAAGCACACCTGGACTGTGAAATGTTTCTCATGACTCAGCCCTTCACCCTTTGTCCTATTTCTGAAACTCTGGGCATGGATATCCAGCATCTGAAGTTCACTTTCCTCTATGCAAATAGATTGGCTGGGTTTACCTTTCCCTCCTCCCATCTTACAGCCAAACAGTAACTGTATCCAGTTTTCTCTATACCCCAAAAGCTTACTTGGGGAAAGCAAAGAAGAGGAGGGGTGAAAGCTGCAAACATCTCATGCCCCTTTCACTGGTCTGGCCAATAGAAGGCAAAGTGGTACCTGTCTGAACAAAAGCCTGGACCAGACATCTGAGCAGCCAGGAGCTGAAGCACACGAGTAGGATTGAACCCAAGTATCTTCACATGTCTCACTGCCTGTCTGCTGTTATCTTGTGCCAGAGCTACACACTCCCCATCTCTGTCTTGGGGAGCTCCTGTAGGAGTCCTTCAATGACAGAGACTGAGCCATGTTTGGAGCCAAAGTAGAGTATCCAGAGCTTAAGAGCTGAGGGATTTGCACTTGGATTGAGAAGACAGATCTCATCCCCACTGGGAAGGGAGCTAGGGCCTTCCCCTCTCTAGCTCCATTCTGGGGTAGCATCTCTGTGATTGCTGTCCCCCCTCCCATGGCCAGCTTTAAGCCCATGTCTATAAAAATTTTAGCCATACCTGTTTCAAGATTCTATTTCAAGTGGTATCTCTGTCAGGTGGTTTTCCTCATTCTATTCATTTTCAAAATTAATTTCTACTATTTATTATGTTATCCTAAAATCTGGACTGTATAGTATATCAAGCAGTCATTATTGTTTCTTCTTCTCTATACTGATATGTGTGTCTTAATAGTAGCACGTTCCACAGCCTGTATTGTGCAGAGAAGGCAGGTGAATGTTTTTCCCGTGAAATGTGAGCTCTATGAGGGAGGAGACGGAGCTCTTCCTCTCTGGACCCCTCCCCGGTCCCACTCCCACCAGCCCACTGACCACTAGCAAGTCTTTGCAGTTTTTAATTACGCACAGTTCTGATTTCATTCTTTGTTCTTCCATTTTATTCATGCAATTCCTAACTCATCCAGCTCATTCTATTTTTCATGTGGAGCTTGAAGACCTACTTTCCTTGTCTGATTCTGTACTTAGAACCCATTTAATTTAACAAATCAGAATAATTGGGAAGTAGTTCTAGTAAATTATTATATATATTTTATGTGACATTCATCCCTCACCACTAGAAGGATGGCTCTGAGTAGCACCAAGATAACTACACAAATCCCACAGTCCACCTTCATTAAAGTACCTACCAGTTGTCAACAGTTGGGATAGTCCCCCAGAGGTCCAGCCCATCTTCCGTAAGAGTGCCAGTCTGGAAGAAATTAGAACTGGTGTTAACATAAGATTTAGAGCTTTTACTTATATCATGACTTAACCAAAACCCAAGCTCCCAAGAAATTAAAGTAGATCTAGTTGTCCAAAGCCCTTCTTTGTAAACATCAAATTTTAAATCAGAGAAGGGTACCTGAAGGAAAGATTCAGCAAGTGATAAATGATTCCCCCAAAGCCTATGTTGATAATTAAATGACTCTAGATACTAGTCTTTATAGTAAAATGTGAGTGTTTTGTTTTTGTGTGCTTATTGTACTTGATATTGTTCAACGGTAGGTGTTCAGGGAATGGAAATCCAATAAGAACCAGTGTGAGTCTGACTTTTCAGTTGGCACCTGCTGTCTTTCTAAACCAGAGCTCAGAATTTTTTCTTTCTTTTCACGGTGATTTAGTTCATAGTGTGCCATCTGGTTCATAGCAATTTTATAAAATATTGGTGACATGGTGACTGTCCAGATTGAAAATGAAATGTTGATAAAGGACTTTGATAATTTCGAGATAATGAAGTGCTAGTAATAAATATTCATTAATGCCCATGAAAGAGTTTTATTGTTAGATCAAGAGGAAAATGGTTGGGAGAATTTGATTTGCTGTGTTATGAGAGAATATTTGTCACATAATGTAACAGAGAAAGCTACATGAAACTAAGTACTATCACAGCACTTTGAATTTGCTCATTGCTTCAGAGTCCACTATTAATTACAGACGCTGGTGTCTTTATGCAAGAAACCAACACCCAGAGTAAGCATGAGGCCACACTGCTTCAGCACTGTCAAGGCTAAACAGAACACTACCAAAGGGCTGGGGTGTGTCCTTCAATACTGACACCCAGGTCTCTGTCATAATTCTTTTAAAATCATTGCTGTACAAGACACTGAATTTTCTAGTCTTCTATCAATGACATTTCTGTCATTTTAAAAAAAACATTAAATAGGCATAATGCTTTACAATGAAGTGCTTATGATGCTTCCAATGCTTACAAATGAGTAAACAGGGAAGGGACATTCTCAGGTTAGAGTTGAAATGAGCAACCTCAAGGTCCAGTGGCCTGCAGGTTGAAAAGAACCAGAATCCAGCCTGTCTAAATAAAAGTTAAATAAATTTTGCAAAATATGCAGAAAGACAAAACCCATACTGGACTTCCAATTAAAGAATGAAGGAATTTTGGTTTCATTAATTCATTTGGACTTCACAGAAAGCTAACATGCTTTATGTGAGTTATTCCTTAAAGAACAGCAAAAATCTATTTGCTTCATTTCCCTCCTGCAGTTCATAAGGGTCCCAACCTGTGTGTTTGGATTTCAAATCCTCTTAAGTTTTTTCATAAAAGAGTTACCAGCTTAATTCAAACTGAAGTGTTTTCCTGATGATCAGATTATATTTTTAAACATCAATATTTTGTACATGAAAACGGAATTGATACCAAAACAAAACAGAAATGGGACTGTGTCATTTCTCTATGTGAAAATGATCCTTATACAATAAAACTAGACATGAACAGAAAGAAAAGTAAATTATAGTTGCAGTTGTAAAGGGAGTAAGACAGAGAAAGCAAACTTCTCAGCATGAATACTAGCCCAGGCTTAGTATGAACTGGATAGAAAAAAGAGATCTTGTTTTGTAACAAAGCAACATAAACTAGAAATATATGGGAACAGATGTACTCAGAAGCCCAGTGGTGAGTGACTTCAAAATGGAAATAACAGTAGATGGGGCTTCAGTTAATTGTGGGGTGCTTTATTCCAACAGCATAGTGGTAGAGTTTTACAATGTGAAATCTAGAAAGACACTTAGAGATTATTAGAGTTCAAACTTTTTCTCCTAAAAGATCACACAGAAACTTAGTGCCAGATCCAGGATCTGACTTCCCATTTTGGTGATTCTCAATCCAGAGTTCTTTGCACTATAACGTGCTGTCATGCCACCGGGGTTTGGCCAAGCCTGCGAGAAGCAATCCTTCCGTTGTTCTGGCAAAAGAGCACCATGAGGATGCGGAGGAAAAAAAACTTTATATGAGATGTAAAATGAACATCCTCTGGAAGAATTAGTTTTAGAAACAGATGACTATGAAATGAACGTGTTTTATAATCTCCCTCTTATTTTATAGGCGCTAGTGAGGCTCCTGGATAAGTACTGGGAATCACTACCAGAAAACTTCCCAGGGGCTGTTCTCTGGTCCTAAAACTAAAAGGAAGTTAGTGTTAAATTAACCCTAGTGGTTCCTGATGAGTCAGTTAAGGGCTTTCTTGCCAAAGGAAACTCGACAAGAATAGAACAAAAATAAACTTAGAGCTGTTCTACTTCCAGCTAGGGGCCAAGACTCATCAACTCTACTCATGGTTTTTCACCAGCTGCATTCAAAGAGAGAGGAGTTACACTCCTCCACCTCTACTCTCCATTTTTGGAGTCCTCTAGCCTCCATTTTGGCCCTGTTTATCTAGGACAATGTTTCCAGATAGCTTTTTGTCTCAGTCCTATCTCCCCTCTGTCCCTTCTCACCAATTACCCTGGATGAAATAAATAAAATACACCTATAACAATGTCACCCATCTTCTTAAAATAAATGGTAAGACCCCCCCATTCTCCTCCACCACAAAACTCCAGTCCTTAGCTTGGCACATCAGGCCCTGAGCAATTGGACTCCCTCCTCTCTCCACCTACACCCCCTACCACACAGCCCCCAATCTAGCCACACCCCACTGTCCAAAGGCCCTGATATCACTGCGCTTCTGAACTGCTTGCTTCTGAGGCCAGGGCCCATTCTGTATAACACCCAAAGCCATAGCTCAAAAGTGACTTCCCACCCATGGCAGGTAACTTTACCTCAATGCCTTATTCATACCTCTTTCAGCATGCATTTCACTGTGTTATCATTGTCTACACTTCTGCTTTACCTGCTTCCTCAGCTAAGTCAAGAACTTCTGCAGAGCAAGGTACATCTTATTAACAGGGCTCTTGGCCAATGTAGGTTAGATAAAAAGTGGCAAAGCCTTTATCAATTACTCAAATGTGAATGAAATGGAGACACGGAAGAACCAGGCCAGGTCCACGTGTTATAGCAGTTAAATTGACCTGCCCAAGCAGAGGCAGGATCTGAACAGCAGGCAACTGTGGCTGAGGTCCCTCCATATCCCCTACAGAAGAAACATCGGAAGGGGTCTTAGAACCTGTCCCAGAGTAGCAATCCTCCCCATTTAGACATACTTCTCCCCTGCCATTTCTAGCACCCTAAGCACAGGGACATATTCGCTAGTGTGGAATTTTGCTAACCTGAGGAACAAAGGAGAAAGGAGGGACTGAGTGCATAAACATAGCCATGGCCCCCTCCCCTGCTTTCCTTAAAAGACGCAGAGGAAATGAAGGGGGACATGCTCAGGACAGCACAGGACAGACAAAGCACTTCAGGGAACAGAAACGTCCCAACATTTTTTTGCCTGAAAAGTCAGTCATAGAAGTTTTTATAATAGGAGACTGTTTTAAAACCCAACATGGGCACAAAAATATTAAATGTTATAGGAAAGGAATTCATGGTGTGATAGCTAAACCACTTCCTTAGGATTCAGTAGAGTGGTCTTCTAGAACGTGGTCTCATGCTAGCTTACTGCATGGCCTTCTCTGGCTTCAGTGTTCCCATCTGTAAAATGAGTGCAGTGAGCCAAGCATTCTTGGAGTCCTTTTCCAGCTCTGCTGTACCTTGAAATCATTAACCTCCAACCTGGAAAGTTTAGATCATACTTTGTCAAAGCACACGAGGTTTATCTGCCCACACATATTGATTCTCTGTGGGGAGATACAGAAGATTTTCTTTTTCTTCAGCCTCTTTTGTGCATACACGATGCCTGTGGTCAGGGCAGCTGGCAGCACAGGAGGGACAGTTACGGTGAAGAGGAGCAGGGCCATGGTCGTGGTATCTCTTGAAGAAGCCTGGGGAGGGAGGGACATACAGGTTAGCTCAGCAGAGCAGGCTGGCACCCTTTCTGGCCCCACAAGAGTATTCAAGTGATCTCGCTTTCTTGGTGGGACTAAGAGCTCTCTTGGGTGTGCCTAAGGAATGGACAAGTTGTCTCCCACTGAGAACAAAAGGGGACTCTGATCCCTACTCTATGTCCATCCTGCCCTTGGCTCATTCTGTTTCTTTTCACTTCGCATTCTCTCCACCCAGAGCACCATCCTTCCTCTGTTCATCATAACACACTGACTGGACTCCCAGGCACAGAGACCACCTTGAATTTGTAACATTTCACACACTGGCTTGATGGTTAGCTTATAAATCTCTCTCAAAAGCTTCCAAACTCCTTTGGGGAAGCAGCTTTAGCTTATACATTTTTGAAGTCATTTTCAAGTTCATCTTATTCATTTCTAGATACAGAGCCTTAGCACAGTTTCTGACATAGAAGAGGTACCCAGCACATATAAGAAATGAATGGTGACCTGATAAAGATGATGACCAAGATTCTGCTAAGATCTCAGCATGTATTACCTGTTATAGGGAGGTCAATAATAAAAATACTTTGCTCTCACTACTCATGTTCTGGGGCAGGCATTGTGTTAATCTACATACATTATTTAGTGATTTCTCATGGCAAACTTATGTTGTAAATACTGTTATTTTTTCTATTTAACAGATCAGGAAACCAAGGCTTAGACAATTAAATAACTTCCTCAATCCACCTGCTAATTAAATGGTGAGGATCTGAACCCTAGTCTATCCCACTCCAGGGTACAAATACGTGACCATTGTGTTGTATTATTTGGCCGGTTCTCATCAAGTCAGGATCCCAGTCAAGTCTGCAGAAATTCACATGACTGATGAGAGTGGAGCCAAGATCAAATCACAGGGTGGTTTGTTGTATGTTTCAAATACTTTAGATACTATTGGCTTTACCTTAGATTTTGATGAAATCAACCATAATTTTAGCCATAAAGTCCTCTTCTGAGTACTGGAAACTCAAGTTCAAGTTCAGTAACAATGTCTGCTCAACAATACATCATTGGTTCAATCTCAAGTTTATTACAAAATCCATCAACTCCTGCTTTTTCCAATTACAGCTGTGGAGTGTTGACCCTGAGGACTCAGCCCTGTCAAGTCCTGAGCCAACACAGATAGAAGCAGCCAACAGGGCCACAGGTTATGATAAGAAGACAGGGTTTGTGGTTACTGTCATTATTTTGGTGTATATTGGATGCTGAGTCTCACCCAGGAAATCTTCATTCCTAAATACTGCAGGGACTTTTTACTTGTTTTCTTGCTCAACACTCCTGGCCCTCATATAGAACTGGCACATGGCCTCAAGTTCCAGCCCCATAAGCTTTAACAGGCTGTGGAGCTCTCTTCAGGATCTATTCTACTGGTACCAACACACCATGGCTTCCTTTGGCCTCTCCTGACCTAGAAATACTCCCTGGGGGCTTATATCAGACTGAAATGACTACCCAAAGTACAAGTGTGAGCATGAGTATTGCCTGGAAATTCTTGTGACTCTCCAGCAATATTTACCCTTCTCCCCAATAACACACGCATAGAATGCACTAAAGTTACCAATTTGGGCATTGTAATTAGGTCACCCATACCCAGTTTCATATCTATGTTTGGATCCTTTTATTCATAATTTTTTCTTCTTCCCTATGAGCCCACATTCTTTTTTTTAAAAATTTATTTATTTATTTTTATTTCTTTTCAGCATAACAGTATTCATTGTTTTTGCACCACGCCCAGTGCTCCATGCAATACGTGCCCTCCCTAAAACCCACCACCAGGCTCCCCTAACCTCCCACCCCCTGCCCCTTCAAACCCCTCAGGTTGTTTTTCAGAGTCCATAGTCTCTCATGGTTCACCTCCCCTTCCAATTTCCCTCGACTCCCTTCTCCTCTCCATCTCCCCATGTCCTCCATATTATTTGTTATGCTCCACAAATAAGTGAAACCATATGATAATGGACTCTCTCTGCTTGATTTATTCCACTCAGCATAATCTCTTCCAGTACCGTCCACGTTGCTATAAAAGTTGGGTGTTCATCCTTTCTGACGGAGGCATAATACTCCATAGTGTATATGGACCACATCTTCCTTATCCATTCGTCCGTGGAAGGGCATCTTAATTCTTTCCACAGTTTGGCGACCGTGGCCATTGCTGCTATAAACATTGGGGTACAGATGGCCCTTCTTTTCACTACATCTGTATCTTTGGGGTAAATACCCAGTAATTGAGCCCACATTCTTAAGATCCTAATATGTCTTACAGAAAGGACCACACAATTCACCACAAAATCAGACTCTCAGGACCAGAAAGGACTTTAGAGATCATCTACTCCTCTGTCCATCCAACACAGCTATTAAGAGGGACATTCAAATGAAACCAGATACCACGAAGCTTAAAAGAAAGTGGGGATCCATGCCACATACAGTTCTGTAAAAGTGGACATTTATAATGTTTATTCTTTTTAAGAGAGAGAGTGTGTGAGTGGGGAGAAAGAAAATGGGAGGACAGAGGGAGAGAAAGAATCTTAGGAGCTGAGTGTGGAGCCTGACACGGGGCTCTATCTCACAACTGAGATCATGACTTGAGCTGAAATCAAGAGTTGGACCCTGAACTGACTGAGCCACCCAGGCACCCCTGTAAAAGTGGACATTTAATTCCATTTCAAAACCCAACATAACACAGAGCAATTCATTGCCTACATAGTCTGTCAGGTATGTTTTGGACAATGTAAGCACTCAAATATTTCAACATTCTCAAATAATCCTAAATTTCTAGGCATGGAATTCAAGATTCCCTTCAATGTGACCTATTTCTACCTTGCTAGATTTAATGTCTCAGTTGCTTACTGGTTCCAGAAGACACATCTGCATTTCTTGCTTTGTCCTTTGCTCACTCTAATTAGTATGCCCTTTCTGCTCTCTACTATAATTGACAAAGTCCCCTCCAACCTATCAGACTTGTGAAGCATGTATTACCTCTGAAGCTTGGGTGCTGCAAATGCCACACACACAGTAACCTCTCATTCCCATCAAAATGGTCAAAGGACTACGAACTTTGCAACTTTTCGTAGCTGTGTCATTCAATACAATTTTCACTAACCACATATGGGTACTTAAATTGAAATTAATCAAATAATCAAATTAGTTAAATTAAATTTAATTAATAAAGTAATTAAAATGAAGTAAAATTGAAAGTTCATTTCCTCAGTCACACCAGCCACAGTTCAAGCATTCAATCAGCACATGTGGTTAAGGGCTACCAAATTGAACAGTGTATGTATAGAATAGTTTAGTCATCTAAGAAAGCTCCATTGGACATGCTGACTCACAGAATAATGGGGCTAAGAGGTAACCTTATCTAATTCTTTTGAGTTAGGTCAAGTTCCTTGAGAAAGAAAGCTATGCTATTAAAAATCTTACCCCCAATACTTACTCCATGGTACATATATACACCAAGGGCATAGAAGAAACCCACAACTCCAAGGCAGGCCAGGAACACTATAAACTTGAAGGCATCATTGTATAGTTTGAAGTTCAGAGGCCGAGGGTAGAGGATGGATCTTACCAAGTCCCCTTTGGCAGTATTGTAACCTATATGAAGATAATTGCAGGTGGAGTAAGGTCCTTTAATACAGTTTCCCCCAAACCCAAAATGGTTTGCATCAAGTTAAGGATTGGTTAATAGTGTCATTTGAATATGGAATGGAAACACCATTACTAACAGTATATTTATATTTATTATT
This sequence comes from Mellivora capensis, assembly GCA_004024625.1. NCBI lineage: Eukaryota > Metazoa > Chordata > Mammalia > Carnivora > Mustelidae > Mellivora > Mellivora capensis. The sequence goes on from PISX010003370.1 coordinate 94,079, forward strand.
CTTACAAGATTTCCAGGAACAATAAATGGCATTCCTTAGTCCTGCTCAGTGTCTCTTGTTGTGGGAGTTAGTGTTTCAGTGGCTCACACAGTGCAGCTCCTCACTCAAGCATGAGACTGGGGAAAAGAAGACTAAGGAACCAACGTTGCAGTTATCAGAGAAGATGAGCGGCTGAGAGAAGAAGACTTTGAAGCTCAAGTATGTGTTGAAAACAATAGAAAAGAGAAAAGGAAAGCACAAAACAAGTAATTTCTTAAATATATGTGCCTCTCATCATGTCATTTTTATGCTCAAAAACCTTCCAGAGCCTCCATTTTTTATAATAAAGTTCAAATTTCTAGGCATGGCATTCCAAGCCCCATCAATCCAGTAGACTACTATCTTGCTAGACTTTTAACTAACACTGCTCTCAGAAGACTCCACTGTACTCTTTCCTTTGTGTTTTGCAGAAAAGATCAGGATCTTTTTAGCTCTCTGATAAGATTGGCTAAATCCTTTCCATTCTATCAGGCTTGGCTCAATATACCACCTCATCAACAAAATGTTTCCTGAATTCTACTCCCATATCAAAATATGGGACTTCATATCACTTCATATCAAAAATAATTTCTCCCCTTCTTTGGAGTCCCTAGAATACTTAATCACATGACATCTATCACTGTTCTTTGTTTAGTTAGCTATAAATTCACTTGTCTCCTGCCCCAGACCACAGTCTTCTTTAAGGTCAAGGAGTATCTCACTTTTTTTTTTCCTTTAGCCCTCAGGGCATAGCACTTTGTAGATACCCATTAAAATCTAAGTCATTGGAAAAAAAAAATTGACTACTAGAAATAGGTCACTATTGTTAAGTGTGAAATGCCTTAATTCTTATGTCTTGTGAACATCTTGGCTCCTCAAACATGGCTTTGTAGGCTTTGGAGAAAAGGAGCAGGGCTTTCTCTAACCTGTTGCTTCAGCATTTTACAAGCTCAGATCAGGGTGTTTCCATGATTACCATCCATTAGCTCCTGCTTATCAGCTAGCTGAGAGATGTTCTTATTTACTGACTACTTTGAAACAAAGCTTGATATTTTTAATTAAAAAGAAATCAGGTAGAACAATTGAATCATAGACTAACTAAAGCATAGAGACAACAAAGTACAAGGTACGTTTTGAATCTGTGCTTGTGTGGGCTGGCAGAAACAAAGGTCAGGGGTAAATATAGCGAGCCAGGATAGGTCATGGAAGGTATTGGCTGCATCATGTGATATGAAAGATTGAGCATAATATGAATAGTTTTGAAAAGTTTTTGAGCATGGTGTGCATAAACTGCCTGAAAATATGTTTTAGAAATATGACTTGGTGACAGAGCAAGGGATAGACAGAACAAAAGTCAAGACAAAGTATTTCAGGCAAAAGCTCAAAAAAATATTTCTCTTGTAATAGTTAGACAGGAGATGAAGGGTCTGAACAAAACACCAACTGTGGGGATGAAGGAGAGAGAGACAGGACTTGGGAGGTATTTGTAGAATCAACAGGATGTGGTGCTCTACTTGGTTCGGGAGAAAGTAAGGAGTTAAAGGTGATGTGGAAGGACTGGCTAGATGGTAAAGCCATCAACAGAAAGAGGAGGATGAGTCCCTTAGATGCCTCGACTTTGAAGTGTCTGTAGAGAAACTAAGTGGAAGTATCCAGCAGGGATCTTGAAATAATATCCTAGCAAGCAGCACTTTAAAAGGAAAAAGTCCTCAAGCAATGATTTTGGAATTGTTTTCTTGGTAATCACTCAGAGTGGGTATAGAAGGAAAAGGAAAGAAGCACGTGGACATAAAACAAAAACAAAAACAAACAAACAAACAAACCTACAATAACATAGTCTTGCCTTTGAGGAAATCTACTTCATCTCTGTATATGCTTCATCATAGACAAATGGTTTAACAACGAACCATTCAGTTGGAAATGGTGGCAACTTAGAATAAAAAGGGTCCGACTACAAATGAGTATGGCTGTTATTACCAGAATGTAGCAAACTCCATATTCCCAAACAAAATTGTTCCAAACCAATTCCCCCACCTCCAATCATGAACTAAATTTACAAAAGTGGAATCTACCCACCTGTTTGCAAGACAACTGCTCTCACTGGCCCCTGCCCAGACGGCTTGACCTGGATAACGTCTGTCCCACAGAAAAGGACATGCTTCCGATAATCTTCCAAGCTGTGGGATTTCCAGGCCATGGTGCTGTCCACACAGGGCAATGGTGTCTTTGTGACAGGTATACTTTCTCCTGAAGAAGATTGTCTTTTGTTGATTCCATGTGATCTCAGGTAGTCATTTAGAGCTGGTACTTTCCAGCTTCAAGAAAGTATACAAACACAGCTATTCAGGTCTTACTGAGCATCCCCTGAGTCAGATGACTTCTCAGGGATGCTGGTGATGCAAGCAGTGGTATATTTGGCTACATATCAGATATTTACTTAATTTAAATTTACCTATATTTCCCATACCTGGTCTGCATGGAATGCTGTTATAATTTAAAAAGCAGGCCATTTTAGCAAAGGGAATTGTCACTTAAATGTCCATACTAGTATTCTTTAAGCCCAGATCTATGCTAGGCAATGAAGGAACTAAAAAGTAAAATGTGTATAACTGGGGCACCTGGGTGGCTCAGTGGGTTACGCCTCTGCCTTTGGCTTGGGTCGTGATCCTGGGGTCCTGGGACCCAGCCCCGAATCAGGCTCTCTGCTCAGCAGGGAGCCTGCTTCCCTCTCTCTCTCTCTGCCTGCCTATCTGTCTACTTGTGATCTCTCTGTGTCAAATAAATAAAAAATCTTTTAAAAAATGTGTAAACTATTATTATTCCCTATTATCTACTTGTTTATCTGTCCATTCATCCATTCATTCAACAAATGTTCAACAAAAAGTGCTTTTTCTGTGCCAGGCACTGCTCTAGGTGCTAAGAATATACTAATGAACAAGAGAAACAGAAATCCTGCCCTCAGAGGCCCAGGGGGCTAAGCCAATAAAGAGTAGTATATAATTAATGAAAATACAATAAAAGAAATATTTTGGTAGTAGTACCAGGTGATCTGAAGATCTAACCCAAGAGAGGATTATGAGGGAACGAGGTCCTGGACAATTAATAAATGACAACTCAAAAGGAAATGAGGCCAACTAGATCAAGGAGAAGAGGAAAGTGTTCTTGGAAGAAATGAGAGCAAGAGCTTGCTGTGCTCTGGGCACTAAAGATGGCTAAGGGTGTTTGGAACATTGAGTGTGACGGCAAAGGTAGAGTCCTAGAAGTACAGAGATGAACAAGAAATTACACCCTCATACAATCTATAAAATATTTTTCACGATGTTTTTGGAGCTTGTAGTAAAAACTAGAAACCAGTATAACAGGACCTCTTTTTTTTCCTTCTGGATCATCTCAGCTCTATTCTCAATTAATAGTTCTATCTTCATCTTCCCTCCCTCCTGTGTTCTTGTTTTATATTTCCCAGTGGTGGGTTGTTCATGCCAATCTGGATATTTTACTAGCATCCCCAAGTCACCATATCTACAATATCTACAATTCATATTAATATTTTCATCATGAAGCGTCCTCCTGACTATTTATGGTACCACCCTTTTGTTTATAGTCTCAGAATCACCTCCTTTCCCCATGCTCCTCCCTCTCATGGATTGATTCTCCAACTCTTACTGCTTTTGCCTGTGAGTGGGTCTCACTGATTCATTCTTGGACTCTTGCATTTGGATCCCAAAGGCTTCATTGGTAACTGCTGACTCATGGTGATTGCCTTATCAATAGATTACCTGTAATTGCTTAGCCACTTGACAGGAAACACATTTTAATAATAATAATAATTTGAGACTACAGTAGAATTAACACCTCTTTTGTAAATGAGTAAGTATTTCACCCACAATCTAGCTTGACCTCCTGAGTTGGGAGAAACCTTCAGTCCTTCCTCCTATGTGTCTCCTTTGCTATGACGTTACTATAACACTCACTCACACACTCTTGATGCCAGATGGGTGGGGGTTTCCCCCACAACAAGAAATTCTGTGACACTAGCTGGTTGTCCTACAATTTAACTGAATGCAGTTCAATTCTCACACTATCTGCCTAGAGACAGCATCATATCTCACAGCTTAAGGACACAGTCCCATAGGACTGTACCCCCCGCCCCCCATTTCAGTTGCTAGTTGCAAATCCACATTGTCACCTGTGCTTCTGACTAATAATCTGAGGTTCCCACAAACCCCTTCTGGGGTTCAATTAATTTGCTAGAGTGGCTCAAAGAACTCAGGGAAATACTTGCATTTACTAATTTGTTAAAGGATATGTTAAAGGATACAGATAAATAGCCAGATGAAGAGAAACATAGGATGAGGTTTGGAAGGGTCCCGAGTGCAAACTTTCTCTCTTGCTAGATTTTCAAAGCCACCACAAACTGGGCATCACTGGCTCTTTTTCCTACACATTCCAGCTAAACCAGGCCACTGCTTATCCTATTACTGACTGCCATTCTTTGCTGGTACTATTCCTCTACTTTTCCTGATGGCAGCAGGAAGACGGGTTATTTAAAATACAAAGAAAATTAGCTCAGAGTTTAAAAGGGTAGGTTTCAGAGACAAAATAAAAATGCTAATAACACTTCCTGGCTCTCAGATTTAAAAAGCACTAGAATGAATTTAAAATTCCATCAGTCTTTTGCTAAATGTTCAATTAGCAAAATAACATGTCATATTTCTAATTTGGAAATAGTATTATATTGATTATAGTTACACAAATTCAGGTTCTCTCTCTCCTAGGTAATAACTGAGGGCAAGGACTTTGACATTATAACTTTTTATACTGTTCATTTTCCTTGCTGGTATGTAATAGGTTCAAAAGACATATTTTTGCTGAATGCCTGGGTGAACTGAATAAAAACAATTACCCAGGTTTTTCTATGATTGGTTTTTCAAAACTAGTTTTCTACATGATGCATTTTTTACATCCTAAGGTACAAGAAGCTATACAATTTTTATTAGTGATCTTGAATATTCTCAGGAAATTCCTTTAGCCAAGCATTGTTCCTAACTCATTCTCTTTAAAAGTTATGCTATTTATTCTTTGTTTGGCTTTACCAGCTATGTTCTAAATGGTTTTGGAAAAGGTATAGAACCTTTTTTTTTTTTTAAAGACTCCATTTATTTGTTAGAGAGAGAGGGAGAGAGAGAGCGAGCACAGGCAGACAGAGTGGCAGGCAGAGGCAGAGGGAGAAGCAGGCTCCCTGCCGAGCAAGGAGCCCGATGTGGGACCTGATCCCAGGACGCCGGGATCATGACCCGAGCCGAAGGCAGCCGCTTAACCAACTGAGCCACCCAGGCGTCCCGGTATAGAACCTTTTTGACAAATCTCCAAATCACTGTATCCCCATTGTTTTTGAAATCAGCCTTTGTAAAAGCAGATACTTAGAGACAGTTTCTAATGTTTTTCTGCTTTTGAATCACAGAATATTAATCTACAATACAGTATTAGGCTAATATTAGTGGATAGCTTCTGCACACACTACCCACAGTACTGGTGGCAGGCAGGCATTCAATCAACCAGAGATGGAAGTCATTTGGAGATAATGTTCCAAAGATAACATTCAAATCAGATATGATTTTACACAGAAATGACTTTCAAGGCTCTTTTACGCTATTCACATATTAATGAGGAGTCTCGTGCTTGGCCTTTCTCAGAATCTCAAGAAAGAGTGATTTGCCTACAAATGTTTGGAGGTCTAAAGAGTCTGGAGAGTATTTTAGAAGGACGAACACTCATCATCAACTTCCTCTGACGTCTGGGACCTGGAAACATTGGCTGCTGTGAAATGGGATTCTGCCTCTTATCCTCAATGAGCCAGTTCCTCTGCATGAAATGCCACGTTCTTGTCTGTTCTATTTTGGGGCCATTCGACTGTAAGCTGTTTGAGGCTAGTGGTCATCTCTCATTCGTCTTGCCACTCAGGAACACAACACAGTGCCTGGCACAGAGTAGGCATTTCCAAACTTTTACTGAATAAATGGATGGACGAATGAATAAATGAAAGAAAGGGAGAAGTGAAAGACAGAAAGAAAGGAAAAGGGAAGAGAGAAAAGAGCTGACCTAGCAACTCATTACAAGCTTGGGATGCAAATGTGAAATCACCACTTCTGGAAATTCCTGTGTGTTCAACTCGTATCTCTGCACACTACCCACACACACACACACACACACAATTTCAAATATGTCACTAAGTCTAATAAGTAGAGGGAGAAGGAGGGGATTGTGGCAGCGTGAATACTACCAATCTGTCCCATAATTACTCCTAAGAGAATGAGAAGCCTGTAGTTTCAGGCCTAAGTTCTCAGGTCAAAAGACCTGGATTTGAGTGTTTTACTTTCTTCTTGGCATTTATGTTTGAACATGTGTCATTGGCAATTTATGTCATTTACCAATTCTCATGTTTTTTTTTTCTCCCCACTAGACTGTCACCCCCATGAGGGCAGAATCTTATCTGCTTTGTTCACTGCTATATCCCCAGCACCTAATAGAGTGCTCCATAAATAGGAGCTGACACACATTTATGGAATGAATGAATAGATAAATAAATAAACAAATCAATCCAAATAGCAACTCTACCACTTAAAAAATGTGTGACTTCAGGCAAATGACTTATCCTCTCTGGGCCTTAGATTCTCCCACCTAGAGAGTTATAGATTGAATTAAATAATGTATGTAAAACATTAGCATAATGCTTAATGTATACAAGAATGAAGAGAAATGAGTTATTGTGCCAAGAGAAGTTTCAGAACATTAATGGAATTTCCCTCACAGTATTCATTCCCTTTTGCCCCTTGACTGCTTTGGGAGGAGCTGTGACTTGAAGGGGTTCGCCTCCTTCAGAGGCAGAAAGGACTGAGGAGTTGGTAACTGGCTTTCAGGCTTCAGAAGTCATTCATAAGTTTGACCATGAACTTTAGAGACCACCTGAGAATAAAAATAAACCTTTTCTGTTCACTATGCCTTCCCTCTACTACTTTTCTAGCTAAATAAAAATCTCTGGATTGGCAATTAGAAGGATCCAAAGGAAACTTAGATATTACGTGTCCCTGAGAGAAGCATAAGGAAACACTCTAGAAGTTTCTGAAAACTGAGCGAAAGGTACCACTTGGCTTCCTTTTGCAGGGACACAGGCCTGGGACATTTCCCAAGCCCAGAGTGGGGAGTGGGGACAACAGACAGAAGAGTTACCCTAGACCAGACCTACCTCCCCAGTGCCTTGCATCAGGGGACCCGCCAACTGATGGGAACGACTGACTTATACCACTACTTACTTTCAAGGATGGCAAATTTGGAACAAAAATTAAAACTAAGTTTAGTTATAAAATTAAATTTCTTGCATAATTGAGCTTATGACAATAGGATGAGGCTAAGGAGATGAGGAGGAAGATCCTATAATGGGCATGTGCTGTGAGTAGGACTATCCATCTGAGAGAAAAAAATGATAAGGCACAAGAAATGAGAGCTTTACCCCTCTTAGAATCCTTCTCCTCCCATGGTCCCTCCTGTTCGGAAGCAAAAGCCACCTCTGACCCTGATACTTGCTAGCTGACCAGTCTGGTCTCTCTCCACCTGGGTTTCCTCATCTGGAAGTTGGGTGTTATAACAACTCTTCATTTATTTTATGCTATGATGAAGTGAGATATAAAAGTTAGTTATAAAATGTAAATTGCTCTAGAGATGTTAGGAGTATTTGCTATTTTTCTTCTAAATAAAGATGTAAAGACTTCCATATATGCAAAGGACTGGTTTGCACATAGAAAAACAAAAACAAAAACAAAAAACCTGAGTCAAATTTGTGGACAAATGCTCTAGGAAGATATATGCATTTTCAGGAATCTAAGCATAATCTGATTGTTCAGTCAGGATCCTTTTTACAAATAGTGTACCTGAGCGGGCAGATCTATGTTGACTGCGTAAACGTATTTAAAGCATGGTGGTATTTAGACCTTTCTGAAGAAAACAATGAGAAAGAAATATACGTACTTCTGTTTTATGTGTTTGTCCCTAAAACTGACATTTATTAGTACTTAGGTTACATAGATATTAATGCTGGTGACCCTATTTTTCCAGAAACAGACCTAAGAAATGCCACTTACTTCTTAAGGTCATTTTAGGTGAATTCTGGAAAATTGTGGAAAAGCAGCATTGTTTACCCTCTCTACTTCTCTGGAACTCTCTGAGTTTTCCTGGAATCAAGGCAAGAACCATGTACACAAGTCAATACACCCAGGGGCATAAACCTGATCAGTCCTCCCCTTCCTCCTCACAGCCATGCTCCTTTGCCAGTGAGAAAAGCCATTCTTCACTGGCAGGCTGCTGGAAATGTGAGAGAGCTGCTACCTGGGAGTGAGGAGGACAGTTTTTCTTGGGCTTGAGGTTTGTGCATCGGGTACTATGGCAACATTCTGGATGAAGGATATGATCAGTATGCAAATCCTCATTGCTATCATTATAAGGCAGTTAGATTTCAACACACTAAAGGGGTATTTTGTAATTATACCGAGCATATTTATGTTTACTACATTTTCCTGCCTCAATTTTAGATTAAGCAGACCCATTTTTAATGTGAAATCTGCTTATGTTGAACAATTTAGGAAATGGTAACGTACTTTACATTTAGGTGATATTAAAAATGTGTGTGTGTGTGTGTGCACGTGCGTGCGTGTGTGTATTTTCCTGTCTTTAGCAACTTGGAAACAGAAAAATACAACAATTTGTAAGCACCAAAAAACAAATATTTTCTATTTTGTGTTATTGTATGGCTTCTTCTTATTATTATGATGCCCTGTGTATTTTGGGGTTTTTTGACTAAAGAATATTTTATACCTAGTGCCTTGCTAATTACACAAATTCGAGTGAACTTTACGAAGTACAAACGAGAATAAGAACGGCAGGTCAAACCATTACAAGAAAACTGACTTTCTGCCCAGTAAGATCAACTGGAACCACAATTCTCAAGAACAGAACTGTTCTATGGCCTTTCCTTGAAGGTTCAATTCAATCTCCTTCCCAGGGAATCCTGGGGTTCAGTTTTCCATCTACAGAGAGCAGGGTTGGATAAAATCTCTGCACCCTGCCAATTGCGAGAACTGTGGGTTTCCTGTTGTGTTGTGTTTGGATAGGCACGTAAACCATGCTCATGTTTATGAAGATACTGTGCACCAAGCAATCTTATGCATTCACCCTCCTCTGAACCAATGCACCCGATTCACCCCAACCATCAGGAAGTGAATCAATCACATGCATTAGACTTTTCTTCTATTTATAAATTTTGTATTTATTGTCATTTGATTCTTAAGTTATTAAATGTTTCCTCTTTGCATATATGGAGTCTCCATCTGCATGAATAGCCTAGGTGTGTCTCCCTCACCTGTCTCCCCACATCTTAATACCAGGCTGGTATAAAGCAGGTAAGGATGTGTTGATGCATTTTGCTAACTTTTGGCCTAGGCATTGGACAGGAAAGGAGAAGCTCCATGACAACTGCCTACCTGTGAGCATGCCTTCATTCACCACACAACTTCCATCAATCAGAATAGCATCACAAGGCAATGAGAATTTTCCTGGAAGAATAAGAGTATCTCCAGGAACCAAGAGACGGGATTCCAGCTCCTGCAAACCTACACAACAGCAAAGGTTCCATGACTGGCTGATCTAGTCATGTTGTTACTGAAAAATGCAAGTGGCTGAGAACTCTAAACCAACCTGTTGACCAAGGACCACCCTACACATTCACTTGCTCCAGCTCCTTTCTGCTCATTTGCAGAATCACAGAAGCCAGGATTAGGGATTTGATTCCAGGGCCATAGCTAAAGATTACCAGAGTAACAAGATTCTATCTTGATCTTAGTGCTTAGGACAGTTCTCTGTCCATAGGAGATACTCCAGGGTATCGGTCATCTGAGAGGTGCCCCTTTAATGCTGCTTACTTGCTGGGGCTGGGCTCCTAACCCACTTGGCATACTCTGTCTTTGGATTGGGGCCTAGTGTAAATCATTCAGAGAGCTTCTGCTGCCCTAGGGTGAAGCTCCTCACTCCTTGCAAAGAACCATGGCCTCCCCACCCCAGGCTAAATCCAGAGAAAATGCCAAATGCCCAGCCAGCAGCAATTTACAAGAATTATTCAGGGCTGGATTCTGGATAACAGATTGAAATGTTATGATCCAGGGTCTGTTTGGGATGGTTAGTAAGGGAATTCAAAAAGCCTTAAGAAGGCTTACTGAGGAACGTTCAAATAAGTGAAGTATGGAAGGCAGAGGGAACTGGAAGCTACCCAGACACTGTGTGGAAATGGTTCAATCAAGGCAAGGCATGCAAAGTACCCAGGTTACAAAATTCAGTGAGGTGCTCACCTTCTGGGTCCTGCAAATGCAGAGGAAACTTAGCATTTTCTTTCCTCCTTAACTTTTGCATCTTAGAAACCTTATTTGCCTCACTTTAGCCCCAGACCTGGGTTTAATCAGGGAAGACTTTTCTCCTCAACTAATAATCAATAACAGATGAGACTGATTCCACCCTGAAATGGATGGATGCTGAAGGATGAATGAAGGATGCTGAAGCTGGCAGAACATATCACTTACCTGTACCCTTTACGGTGACTGTAACCTGGACTTTGTTGTGGTCCTCCACAAGGTTGTGCAGCTTAACTGATTGCTGCCAATTCAAAGTTCACGTTTAAACATCGGATAGTCCATAACTTGAAAACCACATGATCTCAATATGGTAAAAACAGAGCCTGCCATCGCAGCCAAAGCAACTGTGAGCAAAGGGTGAAGCTCTGCTTTTGATGCTTCTGCTTCCCTACCCCACCCCTACCCTGGCCAACCCCCAACCAATAGCAATAAATATGCTAATCCATTTAACACTATCTCAATTTCAGGAAACATAATGCACAACCACCCTGCCCAAGGACCAACGCTAAGCCCTGAGGCTGCACTTCTTGAAGGCACATGATGAAGCAGGGGAAAGACAACAAGACCATGAACAGGTTACTTTCCCTCTTGGTACCTCTTTCCCGTCTATAAAACAATTAAGCTGGGTTTGATCTTTCCATTGCAAGAGCCTGGGAACATTTGGGTTGTGTTTTGATTTTATGTAGAACAGCCATCCCTTCCTTTATGAACAGGAGGATTTTCATCTTGGGGATGTCTGCAGACGAGACCAGTGCTGCTCGTTTTGGAAGCCTGGTGCTTCCAGTAAGGCATTATTCAACCTAACTCCCTTTTCCTCATCTGAAAATGGAGACAATAGCAGTATCTGTTTCAGATGGCTTTTAAAATTTAGTTAGTGCTTATCTTAGTTCTCCCTTTGAGTAGTACTCATTACTATGGTAAGAGCTCAGTAAGTATTAATGATTAATAAAAGTTGTTGCTGGATAAACAATTGTCGAAGTGCGTCAGCTGGGAAGATCTGCTTGGGTTGGAATTCACTGAGATATGACCCTGGGCAAAGTGAAGGAATTGGAAGCTGCCTGGAGAAGTGGAGGCAGAGTCTCCCGGGAAAACGCAGGAGAGGGGAAGGCAGAGGTGAGAGAGCATGTTCTCCACACAGTTCCCCATATCGACTGTAGGGGGCGCCATCTGCTGGGGCGTTCCTGGAAGGCCCAGTCCGGCTCACCTGGCTACTCCGGAGAGATGGGAATACTGTCAACAGTACTGAAACACAGCCCAGCTTAGTGCAAGTATAAAACTTTCTTTCAGATGTTAGGGCAAATTATTTTTATCCATCCTATTGATGATTTTTAGCCGATGGTAGCCAATGTCACCAGACTAAGACAAGCATTACACACAATTATGTAACTTTCCTCTTGAGAAATATAATAAATTCCATGTTTTTATTTATACAGAACAATTTATTCTTTACTTCAGTTTTTTATAAAAAGCTATACTTCGAACATTTGGACCAACTGAGTGGAAGAAGTGATATTACTGTTTGTTAGGTACATATTCAGTGCCCTAAATTGACTTCCTGTGGCTTGTCAAGTGGGGCATCCATTTTAATGATGGATAATGGTGAGAAAGTCAGCCTTGGTTCTGTGACAAAAAAACTGGATTCAGTCAGGATTCCTGATTTATGGGTCAGGTTTACACACTAACCGGCCATGTACCCCTATATAAGAAATTTCACATGATAAGTTAGTTGTTCCTTCTCCCTAAACAGGTGACATTGAATTGACTCATTTTCAGTTACCTTCCAAAACTGAACATTCTGATACTGATTTATTTTGCATATCAGAGATTTATTCAAAGCCCCCAAGGATTCATAGAAGAAATACCCAGCGTTCCTAATGGCTCACATTTATTATTTTTAAACAGTTTAGAACATTAAGCAACCTCTCTGTGCCAGGCACAGTGGGTAAGCACCTGGAATGTATTGCTTGATTTTTTTTTTCTACTCCTCAAACTAATCCGACAATGAAAATATTATCATCTCCAATGTACGTATAACAAAATAAAATCCAAACAAAAGCAAAACCAAGACAAAATAGGGGCTTGAAAATGTTAAAGTAACTTGCCTACAATCATTCACTTACTAAGTATTAAGATTGACAATAAAACCCTAGTTCATCTGGCTCTAAAGCCTTTTCTGTTGATGAATACATTCTCCTGAAGTGCTTGAAAATAGCTTTTTTTCCCCTGTAAGAAGATAAATAACCTTCCTTATAAATTTCTTTAAGTTACTTTCTTGCTTAGCAAACTCTTTTAGTCAATGCCATGATAACTTCAACCTAGCTTAAGAATATGATAATCAACACATTTGGAAGTGGTGAAGTATGAGTTCGTAATGATTGACTGTAACTCTCAAAACTCATTATGGCATCAAGCCGGATTTATGCATCAGGCTTAGCGTTCTTCGAGACCTGTCATGCTTCCACGCCTTTGTTCAAGCCCATACTCCGAATGCCCACCCAGGTTTTCCACTAGCAAACTCTTCCGAATCCTTCACAGAAAGCCCTCTCAAATGTCACCTCCACCCTGTACGTCACTAACATCCCCAGAAAGGATTAATTGTTCCGCTGTCTGTGTTCCCACCTGTATTAGTGAACTGATCACATTCCATTACAGCTGTTTTCTTGTCAGGTCTCCCCTGGGAAGCAGGCAGTTAAAGAAGACCCAAGTACTCATCCAGGTACCCTGGGAGTCTATCCCATAGTAGGCCCTCAGCAAACACTTATTTCATAGAACTGAATTATTTTACTTCTCCCAACAACACTGGAGAAGGATAATGTAAGCATCCTCTTCCAGCTAATGTACCAGGAAACTCTACAAACGCTGGTTTCTATGACAACCAACCAGTTAGAAAACGAGGGTTGTGATGCTTGCCCTGATTTGGAAGCTCCATGCCTGCTTTTCCTTAGGCCCCCTCTGGTTTCTCCCGTCCCTGTTTAGTGCGACCAGGATCAGTTTCCAAGACTATTTTGCATATCGTTATTACTCGGCCTCTGTTGCTGTGTGTCCTTGTGTTTGCTGTGGCTGGATTTCCTCCAGAGACAGTAATGAGGGCATTAACTCAGGTATCTTTTGAGTCCAGGTCCGTCATGACTGAAGGCAAGGCACTGTGGGTCAGATACTCCCCGCGCTATTTCTAGCAGCGGCCTGTGGAGCCAGGGATGGAGTGCGAGAATCAGCTCAGTGTGAATACAGCTGAATGCCAACCCAACTTGCACTCACACCTGCACCAAACTTGTTAGGGGCTGCCACGGGGTTTTTCTTGGCTTAGGCAAGGTTACTCTCTCTCTCTGCGGCGTGATTTGGGGCTAGCGTAGATAGAGAATGATAGCTTGTTCCACTCCTGCCGACACCACTTCCCCTCTTGCAATTTTCAAGGCTGGTATTTGTTTAGCAGGATTTAGAGAGGGCCGAAGACAGTCCTTCCATTCCTGGCAAAGCCTTTCCCCAGTCTTTTTGTAATAAACTTATCAAACAATGGTTTACTGCTGCAAGGAAGCTCCTTGGTCGCTTTGAAATTTTGCTCAGTGGGACAGTGTGATATACTTGACTTGGAATCAGGAAACCTGGGGCCATGGTCTGCATAGCCACCATCACACCGCCAGCCTGAGCAAGTCACTTCCCCTCCCTGACTCTTCCTGCCCTTCCCTCTCCAGTCGTGGGAGGATACAACCATCACAAGTGTATCCCTTTAGAGTTTGCCCTGCCCCACACAAGTGTCTGTTACCAATGTGGGAACGCACTTTAAATAGAGAAGAGCTAAAGAAATATTGATTGTTGCGGATTTGTGACTTAAACTGCAAAGATACAGTTTCAGGAAATTGGCTTATTTCCTGTGGTGTTACCACCAGAAGCTTTACAGGGTGGGTCAGATAAGCTTTTGTTAACAAATAGGAGCTGCTAATGGGATTAGTGTCTCCTTGTTAAAGAACTCTTGGGCAGTACTGCGTTCAAGTGAAGTTCCCAGGCCAGTCCCTACTTTAAGCAAAGGCATTTCGGAACTATTAAAATGTAGAACCTGAATGTTCAAGATTCATTAAGGATTTTAAAATAAATATTAAGAAAGCTACAAATGGAAAAACAGAGCATACCTACTTTTGGAAAAGGAGAACTTAATAAGCAAACAGAAAACCCAGAAACCCAGAAAAGGAAAAGAGGAGCATATTTGACTACACACATTTTTAAATATCTGGGAAAAGTCAAGGTCAAAAGAAAAAAGATGGTTTAATAAAATGAAACATTTCCACATGTACGATGGATATGAAGAGACAGTAAATAGAAAAGAAAAATGCATATGTCTATTAGAGAAAAATGTGTCTAATCTCACCAATAATCAGGAAAATGTAAATTAAAACAACAATGGGACATAATAAAAAAATGTTAACTTGAAAAATTATAAACATTAGTATATAACACCAAATGCTGGTGAGGATCTGGGAAAATGGATACTCTCATGTGTTGCTGTTATTTTATTTGAAGAAAATAATATCTCAGTATCTATTAACATCCAAGATACATGTATCTTTTGATTCAACAACGTGGCTTTTGGTTGCTTTGCAAAAAAAAAAAAAAAAAAAAAAAAAAAAAAAAAAAAAAAAAAAAAAAAAAAAAAAAAAAAAAAAAAAAAAAAAAAAAAAAAAAAAAAAAAAAAAAAAAAAAAAAAAACCAAAAAACTGTGAACACTAAAATGTAAGGATACATCTATAGTGTAGTTGTGTGTAATTCAGCATACTTATGGAAAAATTGGAGAGGAAGCCCCTATATTCCATAAAGGAAAGGATTGTTGAATAACTTATGATATACCATGGAATGTCACACCATGATTTTTGAAACATGGTTTAGAATTTTTTATTTACCTGGTCGATGGCCACTGCATGTATTGATGTATTGTAAAGTGAAAAATACAAGTTCCAGATTAACATTCAAAGTACATTCCTATTTTAATAAAACAAATTAATAAGTATATAAATAAGTCTCCATATAAAGTAGTATTTCTGTGCATCCTATAGAGTAGAGTGAAAAATATGTCCACTGATGATGCCATTAATAAATAACTAAATAGATGTATTTGGATCCTAGTGCTTGAAATTGTCCTTTGGTGGATTCCTCTGGAACAACAGCTCTTAAGCTTTTAGCATGCATAGCAACACCTGTAATGAAACTGTGAAAAAGCACAGATTCCCGTTGTACCCTGAATATTTTGATTTAATAGGTCAAGAGCTTAGGAGACTTGAATAATTCTCTCACTGAAACATTGCCCTCTAGAGTGAAGAATCAAACCTATTTTTTCTGTAACCCTTCCCCCAGGAATCTCTATATTTCTTTTCTGTTTCCCTCAAGACAGTTATACCTAAGTTCTAAGTGAAGAAATGGGCATTGTAAAGAAATTTTTTAAAAATATTTATTTATTTGACAGACAGAGATCACAAGTAGGCAGAGAGAGAGAGAGAGAGGAGGAAGCAAGCAGGCTCCCTGCTGAGCAGAGAGCCGCTCGATCCCAGGACCCTGGGATCATGACCTGACCCGAAGGCAGAGGCTTTAACCCACTGAGCCTCCCAGGCACCCCTGTAAAGAAATTTTAAAAGAGAGACTGAAGTTTGTCATAAACATGTAGATGGGAAATGTGTAGAACAAAAACAGTATTTAAGTGGGGGAAATATGTGCACTCTAGGGGGTGTAACATAGCATGCGGTAACACCCCATTTAATTGGGACCCATTGATTACAGGTAACAGAAATTTGTTAAATTGGCTTAGGCAGGTGAGAATTCGTGAAGATGCAGGGATGTCATATAAACCTAATGTGGGAAGTGAAGCCAGGGGTCTCACGGGATCCCAACAGACACAGGAAAAGCTATGAGGAGCAGGCCATTCATTCTTTCTCCTTCTCCTTCTCCCTCAGCCTCTCCTCTGGACTCCATATTGCTCATCTCTGTTTTCACTGTGTATTTGGCTCGTTCTTTTGCTCTTTCTCTGCATATCGTTTTCTCTGTTTGTCCACACACAGGGATCAAAGGTAGCCGCTCTGGTCCTAGCTAGGCAGCATTTCTCAGATCACATTCCTAACAGTATAACAAACAGCTTCAAGCCCTTAGGCTTGGATCCCAGGCAAAAAGTTATGTTGGCATCATTCCTGTCGACAAACTGGCTTCTCCAGAGTCGGATGACCCCTGTTCCAACTATGTGTGCCAGTACAAAGATAGAGCCAGTGAAACAAACTAGCGGCAGGCTGCTAGAGCTCGGGGTGCTCTCCACGGTCAGAGAAGAGGAGGGAGGCAGAGCTTGCTCCAAAATATGTGTACTTAATTTCATGCCTGTCAAAGAATAGGAGGCTGGAGAAAGGTAACCCAAGTTCCTGGGTCCAGCCCCTATTGAAGTCTGCTATACTTTATGTCCTTGGGTTCTATGAGCTACTGGTACATATTTATAATATATATCCATTGGATGATTAGGGTAGTTTAAGTAGTTTTCTATTATTTGTACACATCCTGACCTGTGTTGTTTATCTGGTAGGTAGGCTGACACCTAATAGTTGCACCTAAGGGTCTAATAGGAAGTGACTCCAGTCTAAAACATACACCCAGATTTCTAGTGGTCAGAAAATTTCTTAGTAGTGTTCTGAAATTTTCAAAGGCTCTTTTTCATTCCTTATTTGTGGCCCGGGCAAAATAATAGAACCCTCATGGTGAGACCTAAAAAAATAGAGTATAGCCTCCACCATTTACAGCTGAGGAAAGTGAATCCAGGGAAAAGAGAGTCCAGAGAGTCATACAATGACTGAGCCAGTGGTCGTTAGCAGCCCTGTCCCCATATTCCCATGACGCTTCCCTATTCACATTATAGGGCTCCTCCCTTCCATCTCTGTGCCCGCTCCCATCTGTCCATTGCCAACTTTCCCCACTCCAGACATAATAATAAAAACAATGACAGAAATACTAGTGATAACAAGAACTAACATTTGGTGAGTATCTACTATGTACCAGGAATATACATATTCAAATTCATGGTTCCATTTAATTCTCTCACTGTAACCTCAACACACACACACACGCACACACACACACACACACACCTCTTATAGATGAGGAAGCTGATTATAATAGCATCAAGTAACAAAAATAGGAGAGGTAAGGGGGAGATTTTTAACTTGAGTAGATAAGATCTCCGCACCACAAAAGTCTTCAGAGAGTTCTGTATTTTTCCTGAGAACATTTAGATGGTTTGTGATGATGTATTCGAGTGAAGGTGTATAGCTGTCTCCCCTGTGGAATGAAGGATGTGAGGGTAGGACCGTATTCACTGATGTTTGACTTAAGCCAGAAAGTGTATGAATGGCTTGCAGGTATCAAATTAGATATTCTAATAAAGCAAAGATTTCTCAAAATCTGGGAACTATAAATTCTATTTGTGGGCTTCACATTACATACATTTATCATATGACCAAGGTAAAAGCTTAGGACACTATGGTTTCCTATTGTGGCTGGCAGAATGTGTCAGATCTTTTATTATCCTTTTATTATCTATTTTCATGCTTTTGCCCAAATGCTTAGACTTCACCAAAAGGACTGTCACTCTTCCCCCCTGAATTGGCATCCAGGAAGAAAGTATTCACCACCACCAAAGGCAGTTTACGGGTCACTGTTAATATTTTCGTGATTTAGTTTGTGAAAAAACTCACATGGACATTCATTTTTAAAAAAGAAAAGAAAAAACAGAAACAAATAAACAAAGCAGGGCCCTGTCATCCTCTCTCTCTAGTTCATAGAATTTCCATTCATTTAACTTCTCATGTTTAGGTTCTGTTTTCTAACTTTTTACATACATATTGCTTCTCTTTCATTTCTCATCCAACATTTCATAACTCAAAATTTGTAGGATCTAAACCAGATAAAGAACCAATATTAGACCTAAAATTTGTTGAGCGACTGAAATAGATTTGGAATAAAAGGTCCCTTTCAGTGACTCTTGTGTCAACACCCCGTGTCTGCCTTACTGACACATGCCCAGAGCTTACTCTGCGGACGTCTAGAACTCGTCTCTCTTCCCACACGTGTGTTCGGCTTCCATCCCCAGCTGCGGTACTAGCTTTCTGCTGATGAAATATTGCCCATGCAGTAGAATTTTGTTTTATAAGGAGCCATAAGCCCCGGCTCTCTCACGAACCCCCTTTCTGACCTGGAACAAGCGCTCTGGATCTTAGTTCCTTCCCTCTCAATGAAGGATGACGTTGGAGATGAGATGGTTTCAACGGGTCAGCAGGACTGACAGTCTGGCACATTGTGCTGTACTACCGTCGGCCTCCAACCCCATGTATACAAAGCTAATTCCACACTCATGTTTTCAAAAATATACACTAAATACAGCGAGACATCTTTTTGAAGTGGCCTCATGATTCAACCTGATGACTCTTAAGCAAAGTTGCAGAACATTTTCTAGAAAGATGTTGTGGGAAGCTGAGACTTGCAGGGACTATAGGATTATAAGTAATAATATTCAGGAAAATTGTATTTCAGAATGCATTGTTATATTATTTATAAGACTGGTTTTTTAAAAAAGGAAGGCTTTCAATGGCTATAAGATGAACAATAATGGAAAGTTACTATGTTGGCATCATTAACCCATCACAGCATTCTTTCCCACCATATTCAGACACAACCTCAGAGTCCTTCCAAACATAGTATGCCATTCAGCCTTCAGTCAATCATCAGACTTTACAAGAACATTTGCATCTACCTGCCAGTCCTGAAGCACTCTTCCTGAGATCCCTCATTGAGTAAGACCTTGCTTTTTGCTTTATGACATAAGTTTAACAAAGCAACTCCTTGCTCTCAGTGGAAATCCTGTAGGTTTTGCTGTGTGGGCACCAGAAACTAAATAGAATCCCAGTGTGATTTCAGCTCTTACCTGTCGCAAATCATACACACTTAAGACAATGGAGAGAACAGACAAGATGATGATGGCCACGGAGTATTCTATGTAACCTTGAGACAGCCACAAAGTTAGGGTAAAGGCTTGGAACACGTAGAATGGATTTAAAACCTGCAGGTACAAAAACTGCATTTCAGTCACTTGCATGGATCTTAGTGGCAATCAGGATGATGTCATTTCTTTATGGAATTTTTTTTTAATTTTTTACAACACACAATGATCTCTAATATTCAGAAATTCACTTAGAACTCAATTTTTGTAGAGAAAATGTCAAGCCAGAGAATGTGCTATGGTGGAAGCAAAGTTATTTTAAGCACTCAGAGCCTGACCGCACATTGATCATTCTTATTTCTTTTGAACTTTGAAAAATATTTTAGGGCTGTCTGGGTGGCTTAGTTGGTTAAGTGTCTGGCTTCGGCTCGGGTCATGATCTCGGAGTCCTGGGATTGAGTCCTGCTTTGAGCTCCCTGCTCAGCAGGGATCCTGCTTCTCCTCTCCCTCTGCCCCTTCCCCCTACTCATGCTGTCTTGCTCACTCTCTCTCTCAAATAAATGAATAAAATCTTAAAAAAAAAAAAAAAGAAAAAATATTTTATCAATAACAAAATCTAACAAGTTATCTTTTTAAACAGTATTTATCCATAATGGAAGAGAATTATGATTTAGTCTCTCTCTTTTTTTAATAAAGATTTTATTTATTTGTTTGACACAGAGAGAGAGAGAGATCACAAGCAGACAGAGAGGCAGGCAGAGAGAGAGAGGGGAAGCAGGCTCCCTGCTGAGCAAAGAGCCCAATGCGGGGCTTGATCCCAGGCCCTGAGATCACCGCCTGAGCTGAAGGCAGAGGCTTAACCCATTGAGCCACCCAGGGGCCCCAATTTAGTCTCTTTTAAAAACAAACTTCAGCTTTGACCATTTTATTGCATTCTTCATGATCACATGCTGCAGATTGATTCAAGGTGTGTGAGGAAGATACAAGACTGCACTTGTATCCAGGTCATTTAAAAATAGCAGACTCTTCATGTCACAGGTCTTAGCACAATCTCTGAGAGTCAGGCAAATCGGCACAGGCCTGCCCTTAAACAGGGACCATTGTACCCATAGCTGTGGTGAAAACCATGGGTGGAATGTATCCCCAGCTCAAAGTGGGCCATCCATGCACATAGTTTTTTGGTCTCTTTATAACACCTTTAACTTTTTTTAAGCCCTCAATTGTCCCCATTTTGGCTTTGCTGACCCCACTATTAATGATAGCAGAGAGAGCAAACCTGAGGAGCTAGAGTCCTATGATGTACACACATAGCACGAGTTAAAGAGCCCATCTGAGCAAAACAAGGATGCTTTTCTTTTCTTTTCTTTTTAAGATTTTATTTATTTATTTGACAGTCATAGATCACAAGTGGGCAGAGAGGCAGGCAGAGAGAGAGTGGTAGAAGCAGGCTCCCCGCTGAGCAGAGAGCCCGATGTGGGACTCAATCCCAGGACTCTGGGATCATGACCCGAGCCGAAGGCAGAGGCTTAACCCACTGAACCACCCAGGCATCCCTAAGGATTATTTTCTAGATAAAGTGCTCTTTATGATGATTATGAATTAGATGTAATATTACCTAAAACCGGTGCTACTCTTTCTACCTCTACTTTCTGTAATTCTCTAACATGTTAAGTAATCTTCTCCTTTAATCCTGAAAATGAACTGACATCAGGTTAATAAGTTAATAGGCTTTATCTTAAGAGTTCCTTAAACCCTTGGATGTATTTTGTACATTAACAAAGCTTTTGTTCCTTAATGTTTCTTATTATTTCCATTGCAACATGCTTTCCTTAGAAATTATAGCTCTTCTGTCTGCTTGGTATAAACTGTTTTAATTGTAGATTATGCACTAATGATAATATGATTTGGAGTTTGTATAAGTTCAGTAGAAAATTGGTTAAATACTTCTTGTGTAAGAAACAACACCATCATAATTAATTTAGCTCCCTTGTTCAATATTCTTTTGAAATCAAATACAAAATAGTTTTATCTGTTTTTTTCCTACTAAAGGCTTAGTAAGTAGGTGGAGATAATACTACCACTCCTTTCAAAATAGACCAAATTGATACCTGGGAGAATCTTCAGCAGTTTGAAAATAAATAAGAAGTTTATTTTTTTAAAGATTAGATTTATTTATTTGACAGAGAGAGAGAGAACACAGCATGGGGAGCAGCAGGCAGACAGAGAGAGAGAAGCAAGCTCTCCAAGCAGGGAACCCAATGTGGGGCTCTATCCCAAGACCCTGGGATCATGACCTGAGTTGTAGGCAGACACTTAACAACTGAGCCACCCAGGTGCCCCATGAATAAGAAGTTTAAAAAGCAGCCTGCTCTTTAATAGTGGAGGAAACTGTGTGTATGTGGAGAAATAAGGTAAATGGGAAAACTTTCTAATCAATTTTTCTGTGAACCTTAGATTGCTCTTAAAAAAGTCTAATAATAAAACATTATTTTGAAAAACATGTCTTGCTAAACAAAATGTCCATCATTGTTAATTAGAAATAGATTAGAAACATGCAGCATGGAGTGGAGGCTAGCACAATCAGCCCACTGGGTTCCACATAAGTACTGGAGAGTCATGGCTAGGAGTTCAGTGCTGTGGGAATAAGACCAACAGTGTTCCACAGTTAGCAGGAGACCAAACCAGGGTTGCCCCCTTGCCCCAGAGCAGAGGCCAAGAAAAGTCACAGCCAGCGACTGTTCCCTAGCAGAGGGTGGAGTAGGGAACAACAGAGTTCACAGTGCAACTGTGAACCTGGCCAAATCCCAACTGGCTCAGGGCCTATGTCTACTAGATCCTGGGGAGCAGAGCCCCAACCCTCACAAGAGGCCCTGGCTCTGAATGGAGAACCCTGGGACCACTAAGAGTCAGGCAAACTCAGAGCCTTCTAGGAGTGTGAGTGAACAGAGAGAAAGAGAGAAATGGAGGCAGGGGAAGGCCCACTGATGGGGAGCCACCCAAACCACCACCACCACCATCATCACCGCCACCACCACAGCCACTACCATCACCACCACCACTGCTACCACCGCCACCACTAATAATAGTAACTTCAAAGCACACAAAGAAAATATTCCCCAAAAATAGGCTCACTAACAAAAAAATCATTCTCAAGAGAATTAATATGATAGAATAACATGAGAAAGACCAAACAATTCCATTTAAAATAGTCAAAAAGATCATAGAAGTAAGAACATTACTCCCACCACCAGCATTACAACCACCAGCAGAAACATAAGAAAATAATTAAAAAAAAAAAAAAAGGAAAATTATGAAACAGCAATATGTCTCTCACACTGGGATGGGATTTTTTAAAAGTGGATTTTACTTTAAAACAAGTGGTTATTGAAAAGGACCAGTTGGAAATCCTGGAATAGGGGTGCCTGGGTGGCTCAGTTGGTTAAATGTTTGCCTCTTGATTTTGGGTCAGGCCATGATCTCAGGATCATGAGACTGATCCCCACAACAGACTCCATGCTCAGTGCGGGGGTCTGCTTGGGATTCTCTCTCCCTCTGCCCCTCTCCCTACTTGTGCGCATGCTCTCTCTCTCTCTCTCTCTCTCTTTTCTTTTGCTCACTCTCTCAAATAAACAAATAAACCTTTTTAAAAAATCCTGTAATAAAAAAAATATATTTATCGAAATATTTTTTAAAAAAGAAAAGAAAAAAAACCTCTATGGACAGGAAAGCATAGACTAAAAACAATAGGGAATAAAAAGAAGTTATATGAAACAGATAGGGAACACAATAGGGAATAAAAAGAAGTTATATGAAACACAGATTTTGTTCAGATCAAAGTATCCATGTGTTACCTGAAATTCCCCTGTGTACCAAGAAGTAAAAAGTAAACAACCGAAAATTGTTTTTTCAAAAATAGATAAAAACAGTTAGTTACCTGTTTAACAAGCAGCTTCCATATGGGCTGGATTTCTACCTCAATGGCATTGGGCCCACACACTAATCTTCTGTAGGAGATTGATCACCTATTAGTAACATATCTAAAACCTCATTGGTAAGTGAGTACAAGCCAAACTAAGCAAAAGTCACTGCTCTACCCTCTAGGTACTTTGTGCCTTTAATCAAAAATTAATGTGCAAATCCTAAAATATTAACATATTTTTTAAAAATGAAAGTGCATGATGGACAAAGTTGCTTTTCTAGTTAAAAAATATCTTAAGTATAATGTAACTCAAGAATCAAAACGAAGTTAGTAAGGCATTTTGAGTTATTTTTTAAATAATTCAACTATATTCTAGGAACAGCTAAAAAGACACGGTTATGAAGATGTTCCTAGAATTTTCAAGCATTCGAAATTGCTCTTAACTGTAGAGATCTTATCCATTTTACCTTGGTCTCTTTAGCACCCAGGACAGGCCTTTAATATATGAAAATAAATACATGAATGAATGAGCTAATGAACTGGAAGAGGACGTATGGTCTTCACAGCTAACCTTTGTAAATCCACACATATGTACATTCCAATAAGAAGCTCTTATGTTTGTGTAACATTTAACAATTTACAGAGTTCTCACACAAGATTTCCTCATTTGATTTTCAATCAAATGGTACAAAGGTAAGGAACAATATCCCCATCTTGCCAATGGGAAAAACTATTCATTTGGGTGTTTTGGCAAAAGCATGCATATCTAGTATTAATTGTGACAATACAACTTTTTAAGCACACATGACTGTCAGAAACTGCACTTAGCCTTTTGTATGTATTATCTTCTGTAATCCCCATATTACCCCTATGAGGTTTCATATTATCATCTTTATTATAAAGAACACTGAGCTTCAGATAAAGTCAGTAACTCTGCCAGTCTCAGAGCTAGAAAGAAGCAGATCCAGGTTTCACACCCTGGTTTCCATGCCTCAACTCACACTCCATGAGCACCAACGGTGCAGTGTGTATGATGGGTCCTTTAGCTAAGCCATGACATTGCTGAGCCCAAGTTTGTCTGACTTCCAAGCCATGCCTTTCCAAGTGCAATCATTGCTTGCCTGGGTCCAAGAGGACTCAAACCAGGGTTTTCTGACCCCATATGTGAAAACCCTGAGGTGCAGAGATGCTGGAAGACAGAAAGGTCAAACAGTATGTGCTACTGGTTTGGAATGTTATGTGTCTCCAAACTTCACACTGCGAAGGGAATGTAACCAAGCCACTTGGTGCTCAGGATCCTTTCCAGAATCTGTGGAAATAACCTATTGTTGGCAAAGTGTCAGAACTTCTCAGAATCCTGAACTTGGTCTTCTCTCTCTCTATCTCTCTGCTTAGAATGCCCCTCCCACAATCTTCAATTTATAAAGGCCCACTCAGCCTTTGAGAGTCAAATCTGATGATAGAGCTTAAGGGTGGAGAAATCTGAGATTGAACAAACCTGAATTTGAATCCAGCTAAGGCTTAGCTGCTCCCTAGACCTGGAACTGGATTTCCCACATCTTTGTATGGCCTACTCTCTCATTTCATTTAGGTCTTTCTTCAAATAGCACTTCCTTAATGGAGTTTTCTTTAACAATTCTATTGAGAACAGCCACCCTGATACTCAACTCAGATTCTCTTTATCTCCTTACCCTATCTCATTAGTAAATCTACTGGGATGTATTTATTTCTGAAAAACCAAACATGAATGACTAGGGATACTTTCTTTTGGGATGGTCTATGTCTGTTTTCAATTTTATTGTTTGTTCATTCATACATTTTTCAGTTTATTCACCAAATAATTATGGAGAATATGTTGCATGAAGCTCCATATGGTGAATCCTAGAGTCAGGGTCCTCAAGGAGGTAGGAAGACTGTGTCAGAATCACTAGTGACCTTTTTCAAACCACACATGTCCGCTCTGATTCCATTCTGATAAGCCATCAAAGGAGTCCTTGGCAGGGAGGGAGACCTGAAGTTTCCTAAATAGTTAAGGCTAATCCAGGGGGTTCTGGCATGACCCACTTCTGTGAACTTTAAAATTTTTAGGGAGCAGGCTCGTAGAATTAAAAAAAGTTCCCAGGCCGCCAGTTCATGAATGAATAGAGATAGGAGCAGGGGACCTCTTAGAATAGTTTTCTTCCCTGAGGCCCTCTGAAAATTTCTCTTCAGGACAGTGTTATCTCTCCTGTTGTCTGGAGTTGCCTTTTTGCTACAGAGATGTGTGCATTTTCCATTGTTGCCTGGCGGCAGGGAAGCCTAAAGAGAATGTTGTATTTAGACTTCGTGACTTTTCGTTATCAGAGAGTTTTGTCATTCTCCTTTCTTTACTGCTTTTGTTGCATCCTTGCTTTTCATAAAGGCAAGCTTCTATCCATTCAGGAAATTAATCTAATATCACACAACCAACAAATCAATTGATCACATTTGCTTTTTGAAAAAAAGCCCTAGTCTTACACTAAAAAATTAGGGGGGGAAATAGTTTACATTCTACTTACTTCCTTTACTGTCCAATTTAAAAAGTCCATAAATAAAATCTGCCTATATATTTATAAGGACATTATCTCCTCTATTCCTCATATCTGGGAAACTATTATATATATACATATATGTATGTATTATATATATATGCTTATATATATAATTATATATATACATATATGTATATATATAATAAGCAAGACTCTTTGTCTTGCCTATTAGATTGTCAAGTTCTTTACTGCATGGGCCAGATTTAAATTTAATTATGTATGATGTTTTTTAAATGTTTATTAAAGCTTGGCACTTGATAAATAAGGACAAACACGAGGTAGCTACATTGATGGGCAATCTTTCCTATGGAAATGGTGTCCTAGGCAAAGGCAAAGTGTATCTGTGATATTCAATTAAATTTCCTAATTAGATCAACTCTTTGCACACCTGGTACTTAATGCTATTAAACCAGTATGTTTTTAATGCTATTAAACCAGTATGTTTTTAATGACTTTGAAAATATTTTGTGTTTCAGAGTATTAAGCATTGCATCTGAAATCTTATATAATGATATTCTTTCTAAGGCATTTTGCAAATATTGTCAGAATCTAGATGCCTTGTTCATTTTTCAACATGTTCAGGCGGTATGAAAAGTTTAAAAACAACAGCAGATAGGTAATTCTCAGAGTTGGTATGCATATGAATTGTGGGGCTGCTTGCTAAAAGTGCATTTTCTACTCTTACCACCACCCTTAACTCCCACTAGATCAGAATTATGGGGGTGGGCCCAAGAACCTGTATTTTAAGTACCAGATTGCTTCTTAGCTTGAGAATTTGTGTTTCTGATGGACTGGAAGAAGGGCAGGCAGGAAATGTCCTTAAAATGGGCAAGAAATGAAGGTGATAATTAAGATTCTGGGGAAGGCTTGCAATGGTTTACTTTCAGACTCACCAGGATTCACCATTTCAGATGATAGATGAGGGAATCAGGAACTCAAAATCTCCATGGGTTAATGAGCAGCATAAGCATGTCTATACTATTATTACACTATTATGTCCTAATCTATGTGCATTTATAGATCTCATTCTCACAGTTATACCACTGTTCTTTGTCTCCATTTCCCAATAGTCAATAAATGCCTCTGGAGCAATGACTAAGCCTTATTAATCCTTACATCCCTAGTTCCTTCCAAAGTGCCTAGCATAGCGGAGACATTCAGTTCATAGGTCAACAAATACATTACTATATTCATCTATTCATTCTGTAAATACCTATCCAACTTCTACCATGAATCAGGCTGCTATCAATGCTATGGTGAATGACACAACTACCTGAGCAAACAAAATCCTCGTCTCTAGGCTGTTTCTTCACAGGAAAATGCAGTCATAATGTTGTCTTTCTCTCTCTCAGAGGATTTGAAGGATGAGGAAGCAGATGTCTATGAAATGACTCAAGATTTTTTGAGGAAAGAAAAAAAAAAGACAACAAAAAGGAGACTGTTCTGCAGTCCTGAGAGGGGGAAAATCAAATATTATTTGATTGGCTTTTCTTTTTAATAAGTTTGCCTAAGATGAGAACAACTTAAAATATATCTTTGTTGCTGGTAAATAAACTGGGATTATAGGAAGCTGATGAAACATTATGCCAACAGTTCACTGATCATAAGCCATTTGATATCTCACTTTTTGCTGGCCGAGTTTATCTCAGGGAGTGTCACAAACCCTACCTGACCTCTTGTTCTTCGCTGGTCAGGCCCAATCCAAATGTGTGATGGATGTCGTGGCAGGAGTTGCGGTCTTCCAGTAGCCTAGGATGTGGTCAGGACAAGAAGCGTGCTTCAGTTCATGGCATTCAACATATCAGTGCTTTTCCTTTATACGCTGATGAATGTTGAGAAAAAGTCAAACTTACCCGACTTTCTGAAACCTCTTCTCCAAGTAGTCCCAAACGTACCTGATTTTCTGCACTTGGATACATCGCAGCTGCAATTACAAATGTGATAGGACAAAGTAAAGCCCCTGGTGTTAGTGAGGTCTATTTGGCACCAGTCCCAATGCCATGCGCACTTTCCTTGATACCTTGCAATTCCCAGCCCAGCACTGTGACATTCAGAACTTTCATCCAACAAACATTTGCATTATTCTTTTTTTAAAAACATGCCATAACATTGCACTCAAAATTACTTACTTTTAATTCTGGCTTCAATACGGCTTGGTTAATGACAGAGTGGCGGTCAGCCACCAGGGGTTCTTCTGGATTCTTGCTTATAGGGAACTTTAGTGTGGATAAGTAGAGGCATATAACCTTCTTCCTCATATATCTTTGAAATTCATCCTAGAGAAAATAATCCAGCCCATGAAATTATCAAATGTCATTTATTTAATAAGACAATCAACCAAATACCTACCTAGACTAATGGTTACCAAGAGCCTCAGCATTATACTGGAACTTGCTAGAAATGCAAATTCTCAACCCCACCACAAGCCTACTGGATCAGAAATTCTGGGATGAGGTCAGCAGTCTGTGTTTTAAGGAGCCCTCCAGGTCACTGATTTGCATTAAAATTTGAGAACCACTGTGCTAGAGAATACAGAGAAAGACACACTTTACTGGAGAGTTTTATATCCAGAAAACATTTTCTGGCTATCTTAAAAGTGACATATAGGTGTTTCAACTGTCTTCTTTCCCCTCAGAATATGTATTCTTAAAAAACTGAACTATTGGGGCACCTGGGTGGCTCCGTCGGTTAAGCGTCTGCCTTCAGCTCAGGTCATGATCCCAGGGCCCTGGGATCGAGCCCCACAGTATGCTCCCTGCTCAGAAGGAGCCTGCTTCTCCCTCTCCCTCTGCCTTCTGCTCCCTCTGCTTGTGTGCTCTATCCCTGTCAAATAAATAAATAAAATCTTTAAAAAAAAACAACCCAAAACCAGAAAACTGAACTACTCTTTCTGGGTTTAAGAGTCATAAGAGTGTTTAAGAGTTAAGAGTTTTGTCTTTAAGAGTTATAACAATGATAGCCTGAGCACAATTGTATAATGGCTAAATCATTGACAATTAGCCTGACATGGTAGAAACTTCCCCAGGGTGACATGGAGGACATGTTCTTTCCTGAGTCAAAATAAGAGATGGCGAGTAGGTTCAGGGATAGTTTGGCCATCTCCTATTTGGGGACAAGGAAGCTTCAGTAAAGAAAGGTCTACTCCGGAATACCAGCCAATCACTGGTTGTGCCACCAATGCAATGCTGAAGGGCACTCACCGTTGTTTTTAGCAAAACAGTGTCTGCTTCTTGCAAGGGGCATGGGATGCAGTTGGCCCACACCCTCCACTGGGGCTTCCAGTAGAACACAAGCAGAAGCCCCCCACAGGTAAGCACGGAGGTTATAAGGCAGAGAGCTCTGCGCAGATTCTGGGTCCGGTAACCAAACACCTCCTGGAATGTAAATAAAACATGACTCTATTTTTCTCTTTTCACATAAACACATCACTTTGTTCCAAGAAACACAAGTGTCAGAGGCGGCAATATTAGTTCAGAGGGAATTCTGGTTTCAGCCAGTTGAATTAGATTGATTGCTTACAGCTGTCAGCTGATATCATAAAAAAAAAGGACTCATTTTGCTACCCTGGCATATGAAACTAAAACATGAGGCAGGAGGAGAAAGGAATGGGCAGACTTATTTGGTTCTAAACACCTCAAGAGTCACCTTGACAGGCACCTCATTACAGTCTAGGGACTGTTGCTGTCCCTTCGGAGATGTTTTGAGGCTTCTTGAAAAGCCTCTCAAGGCTTTTTCTAGTCAAGAGTCACCCTAAAACTGGTTTTGGAGCAGTTTTACTTTTTTCAGGTATAAGGTGTTTTTTTTTTGGTTTTTTTTTTAAAGATTTAATTAATTTATTTGACAGACAGAGATCACAAGTTGGCAGAGAGGCAGGCAGAGAGAGAGGAGGAAGCAGGCTCCCCGCTGAGCAGAGAGCCCGATGTGGGGCTCGATCCCAGGACTCTGGGATCATGACCTGAGCTGAAAGCAGAGGATTAACCCACTGAGCCACCCAGGCGCCCCCAGGTATAAGGTTTTAAAAATATATATTAATGTAAATTTACTGGAGGAGGATGATACAAAGGGTAGGATGGTATGACCCAAGAGGTTATCTGTGGACATGGAAGACTTGTAAAAGACTGCTCATAGGAATTTACCCTGACAGTAACATGCTGAAATAGTTCTACTTTCAGTAGTAGGGTAGTTGATATTGACCTGAATGGAGTGAAGTCTGTGAAATGTGGTTTTAGGGGGAACATATAGCCAAAAACAATAGATTCCTTTATTTCAAGCCAATTCCTATTTTCTGTCTTCTACAATGAGGTTTCATAGCATTGGTTTTTAAATTTCAAAAACTAGACTTTTATTGTATTTGGATGACTCGGAGGGATGCTGATTATGAATTATATCATTACTATATTATTATTTTAGGCTCTGCTGTTATTTTTATGTGTTTTTTCCCTAAGATTCTGAACTCCTGTGTCCAGATCACAGAAATATAATGTCAATAAAATGGGTTTTTGCTGAGTTTCTAAAGCATTTTTAATGACAGAATCTCCTGAATCTTATGCCAGTTTAGATCATGTTATAATTAATCTCTTGGCTTAATATTTTGGAAAAGTTTTCATCTTTGATATGGTCATTTTCATTAATTGTTTCTAGTAAAGAAGTCTATGGTAGATTAAGATTGTAATAACAGTTGCTGAAAGTAATCCTTAAACGTAATGGGAAGGTCACAGGTAGCAAAGATGTGAGTTTGAGTCACTGCTCTACTAGTTATCAGCTATGTGACCTTAGGTAAATCATATCACCTCTAGGGAATCCTCATGTATTCCTTTACAAAACAATTAAAAATACGTGCCTTACAGGGTACTTGTGCTCAAATGAGATAATGTCTCCTTAAGTGCTCTGCAAAGTAATTACAACTTTAAGAGTTCCTTTCCAGTGCTCCTCAGTATTATCATCCACCTGGGAAAAAATGTTCATTAAGTCTACTGATGCAGCCCCTCTATTTTGAGATTATTCATGATGAGGTTTAAATGTAACTTAAAAATGTGTTCACTCTACTTCTAAGCATATTTTCAGTTGGGTCTCCTTTCTGTCTTCCTACCTACCCTCTGATTCTATAAACCTGCTTTAGTTTTATTTGTGAATGATAGTTGTATTAGACTCCAATAAACTGCATATTCCAGTTCACATATTATGTCATAAATTTGCATTATTTTATTAAGTTATTCATGGAGCTTATTGTCAAAGTGTTCAAAATTGAAGCAGAATGGTTTGGAATTTTAGGTCAGCTTGTAGCTGAAAAAGCAGATCTCAAATGTCTTATCTTTTTTTTTTGTTAACTTACATACAATGATGACATTGGTAATCATAATTCTGATACCCCTTCAGTTCTTTTCTATACAACATTTTTTATTTAAAAAAAAGGAACTGACAATGCCAGCAAGATGGCAACAAAATCACTACATCTACATACTGCTAATAACCTTATAAATTGGAATAATTCTTTAGAAAAAGCAAGGTGACAAATTATATCAAGATTTATAAAGATGTTTCTATCTCTTGAATCAGTAATTCCACACTTGGAAATACACTGTAAGGAAATGATACACAAAGTAGAAAGTGATATGCATAATAGTGTTCAGGGTAGTATTATCTGTAATAGCAAAGTTACTGGAAGAACTAAATGATAGTTAATAGCTCAGCAAGATGTAAAATATCAAAACAATGGCCAAGGTGGCACCATTAAAAAGAAAATGTATGAAGTCGATGCAGAAATATGGGCCAGTCTGTTACATAACATTAGGTGAAGAAAAAGACAAAGAGTAGGTAGACTGGATCGGAAACAAATATTAACTTTAACCCAACGATATCAGTAATTCATTACACATAAATGACATTAATACTGTGATTGAAAACAAAGATTGTCAGACTAAATAGTAAAAAACCCACTATATGTTATTTACAAGAGACTCCTTTAAATACAAAGAAGCAAAAAGGTTAAGGGGGGGAAGGGAAAGAAAATAAACAATGCAAAGTCTAGCAAAGGAGAACCAATATAGCTATGTTAATTTCAAACAAGTAGAATTTATTTTATTTTTTTAAGATTTTATTTATTTATTTGACAGAGGAAGAGAGAGCACAAGTAGGAAGAGCAGCAGCAGGCAGAGGGAGAGGGAGAAGCAGGCTCCCCACTGAGTAGGGGGCCCTATACTCCATCCAAGGACCCCAGGATCATAACCTGAGCTGAAGACAGACAGATGCTTAACTGACTCAGCCACCCAGAAACCCCCAAAATAGACTTGAAAAAAATACATATTTTGAGAAAAAGAAGGGTAGCTCATAATCTAAAAAGTCAATTCAACAGGAAGAAATAAAGAAAGAAAGGGGAAAAAGGAAAGAAAGAAAGAAAGAAAGAAAGAAAGAAAGAAAGAAAGAAAGAAAAGGAGAGAAGAAAAGAAAGAGAAAAGGAAAGAAAGAAAGAAGAGAGATAGGGAGGGAGGGAAGAAGAAAGGAAGAAAATAAAGAAGACTCTCAGCATACTAGGAATAGACAGGAACATCCTTCAGCTAACATCATGGTTAATAATGAAATACTGAGTACTTTCTCCATGAAGTTACAAGTAAAATAAGATTATCAAGAATTACCACTAGTATTTAATATAGTATTGAAAGTTCTAACAAGTGCAGTAAGACAGGAAAAAGTAACAATTTTATAACAATTGGAACATAAGAAGTAACAATTCTGTATTAATACTTAAAAGTTGTTAAGAGAGTACATCTTAAATGTTCTTCCCACAAAAAATAAATGGTAATTATGAGAAGTGATGGAAGTGTTAGCTAACACTTTGGTGGTAATAATTTCACAATATTTAAGTGTACAAAATTGACATGTTTAAACACCTTAAACTTATACGTTGTTATATGTCAATTATATCTCAGCAAAGTGAAGAAAAAAAGCAGAACTCTATGAATAGATAATATACGTACATCAGGAAAACCAAAAGAATGTACAAATTATTAGAGTTAATAAGTGAATTTACTGGGGCCTGGCAGGTCAGTCAGTTAAGCATTGACTCTTGATTTCAGGTCAGGGGATCACTGGTTGGGGGGGTTCGAGCCCCACCTCGATCTCAGTGCTCAGCTCAGAGTCTGCTGGAGATTCTCTCTCTCTCCCTCTCCCTCTGCCCCTCCCCTGGCTCACGCTCTCTCTCTAAAATAAATAAATAGGATCTTTAAAAAAAAATAAGTGAATTTATCAAGGTTGCCAGATACTGGGTCAATATAGAAAACCAATTATATCAATAATAATTTGAAAATGAAGCTATTTGTAATATTATCAAGCAAAAAAATCAAGATCCTTATAATGGTTCTAACAAAGTTAAACCTCTAAACTGAAAACTACACATTATTGCTGAAATCAAAGATCTAAATAAAGGAAAATATATATTAAGTTTGGGGATAGCCAGGAACAATTCCATTTATAATCACATTAGACATTTTTTTTATTTCTTTTCAGTGTAACAGTATTCATTGTTTTTGCACCACACCCAGTGTTCCACGCAATACGTGCCCTCCTTAATACCCACCATCTGGCTCCCCTAACCTCCCACCCCCCGCCCCTTCAAAACCCCTCAGGTTGTTTTTCAGAGTCCATAGTCTCTCATTAGACATTTTTTATGGTAATTGATGAGCTGACTTTAAAATTGGTATGGAAGTGTAAAGGACCTAAAGTAATTAAGACAATTTTCAAAAAGAACAATTGTGGAGGACTTACACTACCAGAAATAAAGACTTACTACAAATTCCTAATAATTATTAAAAAAAAAAAAAGGAGGACAAGAAGAAAGAAAAAAAGAAAGAAAAGAGAAACAAAACAGAGAGTCCAGAAAGAGACTCAAACATATGTAATCGCTTTATTTACAAAAAAAAGGAACCAGAACCACTGCAATTGAGTAGGAGAAAGGATGGTTTGCTCAATAAGTAGTTGCTGGATCAAAATGAATAATACCAGAAAAATGAGTTTTTACCCTGGTTTACTCCATACACAAAATTTCATTAATGGTAGCACATATACTTAAATGTGACAACTAAAACAATAGATCATCTGGAAGAAAATATATTTCATGAAGTACACACAGTTAAGTACACAAATATTTCTTAAATAGGAAACAAAAAAAGACAAAAAAATATATCTGACTTTATTAAAATTAAAAGCTTCTGTTTAACAAAAGGTGTCTGGAGAAAATATTAGCTATATATGTATATATATCTGTACCTATATATAAAAAAGAATCATATTTGAAAAACACAAAAAACTACTTCAAATCAATAAAAAAAGAAATACATAGACAATAAAAAATGACCAGAACACTGAAACAGGCAATTTACAAAACATTTCTCATATAGCATATAAGAAGATACTCAATATCATGTCATTAAGAAAATGCAAAATAAAACTACAATGACATATCACAGCCTAGAATAGCCAAGACAATCCTGAAAAAGAACAAAGTTGAAAGGCTTACACAATCAGATTTGAAGATTTACTCTAAAATGACACAATGAAAAAATGACAAAATGATGTAGCCATAGAATAGCAAAATTAAAAAACTGAATATACCAAGTATTGGTATAAATGTGGAGAAATGATACTCTGATACATTGCTATTGGGAGTATATATTGATACAAACATTTTGAAAAACTATGTTGCTCAAGATACAAATAATCTATGAGCTAGTAACTCCAATTCTTAGATTTTTACACAGAGAATTATATGTGTTCACGACAAGATTTGAACAAGAATATTCATATCAGCTTTATTCAGAAGAGCTCCAAACTGGAAACAATCTAAAGGTACATCAACAGGAGAAAGATAAATAAATTTTGTGTTTTCATGCAATGGAATACTACAAAACAATTTTAAAAATGAACTTCTAATGCAAACAACAGTATGCATGAATTTCACAGACATTATACTGAGTCAATGAAGTATGGTAAATTGATACACAACTCTATCCATAGGAAGTTCTAAAATGAGCAAAAATAATTGGTGATAGATGTCATTGAACTGTGCACTTAAGATAAGTGCATCTTATCAACACCACCAATAAAAAGTAAAGGTGGTTGGGGGGGTGCCTGGGTGGCTCAGTTGGTTAAGTTTCTGCCTTTGGCCCCAGTCATGATCCCAGTGTCCTGGAACTGAGCCCCTGCATTGGGCTTCCTGCTCAGCAGAGAATCTGCTTCTCCCTCTGGCCCTCCCCCCTGCTCAGACACTCTCTTTCTCTCTCTCAAATAAAGAAATAAAATCTAAAATAATAAAAAAAAAAAAGTAAAGAGTGGTGTTTATTAGCCACAGTTCCAAATAGGCGGGAGTTACTTTAATTTCTTTAATGGAGTTAGATTGAGAAAGAAATGGCTGCAAAATTTGAGAAGTGAAAACAGATAAGAGCAAGAGAATGAGTTTCTGTGGGAAATGGAAGGGAAGTTTGATGACCTAGGAAGTCTGTAGCTGCCTCCCAGTGTGCATGATTGGGAAGTGCTTGTTTTCACTGAGCATAGGTAAGATCACATACCTAATAATCAAGAAAGGGGAAAGGTTTCTGTGAAAGACCTCTTTAGAGTTGGGGACAGCCTAATCAAATGTCAGCAGATTTCCCCTCCCCCGTCTGTCAAAAAATAAGTAAGTAGATAGATATAAAAGAGCTTATAAGTGTCAGAGTAGCTTTCAGAAATATGTACCTCCTTGAGCAAAGATGAATAGAAACAATATTTTTGCTTCCTTGATAAACTGGTCTCATAAACTCTGGTAAATTTCCTTTCTATCATTTCTCAGTTTTCCCAAAAGTTATATGCTAGACATGGGACTTGAGGTTTTGGTTAAAAGACTCATTCTTTAATCTGGAATTCTTTTAATCAAATTGCTCTTGGTCAGCTTGCCAATATTTGCATAATTTGAGTTTATCACAGTATATGTTTCCATTTTGATCAATTAATCTCAAGTATTATTTGAGTGTTCTAAATGATTATTCTTCTGATGCAGTAAGAGTCACTCAGATTTCTCCAAAGTATTAAATACCCATGGTAAAATCCACTAAGATGTGCAGGGTAGAGGAGAGAACCAGGGGCAGTTTGTGTGCTGTAAGAGGAAGATAGGAATCCAGAGGTCTCGTAGATGTAAAGACATTGGGAACAGAGAGAGGGACGATCAGAATTTCAAACTCACTACACATGATTCCTTGCAGTAAAGTGGGTTTTGCCACTTCCTAGCTATGTGATCTCTGGATTTAACTTCTCTAAATCTCAGTTTCCATCTCTGTACTTAGGGGATAATAGCACACACCTGGAGGCATAGTTGTGAAGATTAAATAGAGGTGTAAGGTGTTGCACACAAAGGAAGCTTTCAATCAATGTCAGCAGGTGCCTTGGTAACAGGTTCAGCCAAAGGTGTAGAGAGTTTCCAGCTTTGAGTTGCAGTATACTGAAACAAGATTGTGAATGGAAACAGGCTATGTTCCGGGGGGTGAGGAACCCAGATCTGACAACTATGAGTGGAGTTGAATAGCACAGGGGTCGTGCAATCTTCACATAGACTTGAATTGTACTCTCTCTAAGCCGTCCCCTCACTTTTCCGTTTCTCCCTAAAATTCTGTATTCCTGATACCAGGAGAAGTACCACATCTCTAATGGTCTTTTCCTAGGCCCAAAGTCCAGAGGAAGTAGCCTGGATTAGGAGGAAGAATAAAATATGCACATGCCCCTCAACAGAGGTTGCTGTTAAATAAAGTTCATTAACTTAGAGCCCCTCCCAGGTTTATCAGCAGAGCCTCTTTTATTTATATCCCACCCCATTGCCCTCAAGACGCTTTCACTTCTCTGTTCCTTGCTCCATCACTTACTAGTTAATGTGATTTAGGTAAATGATTTAAATTCACTAAATTTTAGATTCCTCATGTGAAAAATGCGGCTGGTTGTAAAATGCAACAGAAATATTCTGGTGTAGCAGTTAAAAGCTGGGGATATGGCATGAGAAAATCAGTTCAGATAATTCTTCTACCACTTAACCAGGTGTAAGACATTGGGCAACCCACTTTATTTCTTCTGATGACCCAACTTCCTCTTCCATAAATGAAAATGATAAAAATACCTTCCAGGGTTGTTGTGAGAAACTAATGAGTTAATGCATGCAAAGCATTTAGCACAGTTCCTGAAACATTTTGAGTGTGCAGTATATATTAAAAGTTAATATTAGCTTGAATAATCTACAGTTCAACAAAATCTCAGTGGATGAAAAGTGGCTGGTCCCATTGGAGTTACTGTGAAATGATGAGACCAAAGGCAATATTCAGAACTAAATGCTCTTTGGGAAAACTGTAAGTTGTATTTCTAAAAGTGATTGAGCCAATGTCCTAAATGGAATTTGTGCTTTGCACACAGAACACTAATTGTCAAAATTAAAGTCAAACACGGGCCAAATAGAAAACTGCTCACCTTTGTAATACATGAAACTGGGAGAAGGACTGTAAGATAAACACCAAATTGATTCAAAGATTAATTACCTCAGGAACTATATATATGAGCACGCACACACACACACACCCCAGTATACTTGTACAGGAAGAAAACCATGTAACAGGGGTTTTACAAAGATACAAAGTCACATCACATTGCTGGTGTGTGACTTTGTATCTGTGACTTAACTGAGCCGTATTTTCCCAGTGTAAAGTGGGTATCTGACTGGCTAGCTCCTAGGGATTAAATGAGAACATACATACATGGAATAATAGTATATAAAGGGCACTTTTAAAATTATTTTCCTTTCTTTCTTTTTTTTAATAGGTAGCTCTTATACTTCCATCAGAGATGGAACTAAGATTAGCCAAATTTCTTAGGAAAGAAGAGTTACAGGGTGCAGCTTCAACTAAACATTGTTTCTTCTCAAAATTCTTTTTAGGAGGGATCCTCTTAGTCGTGTGGAACCGTCCATAGGCTCTCTGTCTGTCTTTGTTCCTGAATTTTCATTGCATCTGGAGCACTAGCATTTGTGCATAGTTGGTCTTGTGAACATGTCCTTTATCATTTTTGTAAATCCTTTTATTCTTACACTCACCTTTCATGTATTTATCTAAGTATTTGTTGCGCACCCACCATGCACAGCCACAGTAGTATGGGTCTTTTGGGTTACAGTTCATAACACGGTCAGTTACTCTAACCAACAGTCTCACAGCACAAAGCTGTAAAATACCTATTCAACCAAGACATGACATCAATAACTCTCAGTACTGTAATTACTTTCAGAGAATGGCAATGCCAATTTTTGGCTGTGAAGTGTTAAGTTTTTCCATGGGTGAGTGTTCCAAAAGACTTCGAGTAAGTTAGCTTTTTCTGGGTAGGCATCAAACGTTTAGACCCTTGAATTGTGGCCAAGGAGATAATATCTCTGATTCCTTTGATGGGGCAAGAATTCATCATGTTTGCCTTCTTTTTTTTCAAACAACAATCACAACACCAGGTTTCTATTCATTATTCACAATCTACCCTTTGTCATCTTCATCTGAACATGCCAAGATGTGTTCCTTATGTGTTACATGGGAAGCGGTTCTTAAAACTCTGCTCTCTTGTCTCCAAATCTGACATGTTTCAAGGTTCTTTAATGTTAGGAAAATAGTGTCTCTGTTGAATGGATCGTGTTAGTATGGTCATTGTTCTTCACCCCTCTATTACTGCTTTGGTTTGACCACATGTAGGCATTTGTGTTAGTTATCACTAATCATCAAGCATTGTTAGTTATAGTTTCATAGATTTTGTCTTGCATTCATGCCATGAAGTGTCCTTTGAGTAGGGGAAGAAAATGTCTTGGACTACTTTCACGTTTTCTACATATTGCAATGAGAAATAACCTTTCTCAAGCACTTACTTAGGTGCCATCCCATCATCACAACCTAGTCCATGAAATAGGCATAATTTTATTGAAAATATTATTATTAATTAATATTCTAATTAATTATAATTATTATTAAATAATTATATTATAATTATTGATATGTTGATAAATTATTATTTGTAGATCAAGAAAACTGAGTCTTGAAGATGTTCAAAATAATTATTAAAATAGTTCATCATCTTAGCTTTTCCCTTATGCTTTCCTTCTGGAATAAGGAAGTTCCTTTCCTCTTTAGTGGTATGAATCAAAACCCAGTACCAAAGAGATGAGCATATTATAACTCTTAGTTACACGCATTCACATAAAGTCGACTAACAAGAGTGCAAATATGTGGTCTTTTGCAAGACACAATTAGAAGTAAAAGTGCAACTAAGGACCTTCTTTTGATGTGGCTGGGGTGAAAGAGCAGTAGGCATGGGTCAAAAGGTAATGAGATGCATGGGCTAATCAGCAGGGACAATTTCTAGAGCCAGAATTTACCTTAAACCAAGGACATGCGACAACATGGCCTGTTCTGTTAAACTTTATTCCTGGAATAAGAGCATCACTAAACAAGTGCCGTGTCTCAGACATTATTTGGTTCAAATTCCTTCCTGAAAAAAAAAGCTATAGACCATCTTTCGCCAATGAGCATCTAGTGTCTGCTTAAGATACTCACTGACTTATAGGGGTATACTTTCTCTTGTTGGACAGCTGTGGTGCATTAGGTTTCTGTTGCTGCATAACAAACTTAGTGGCTTAAAACAACACAAATTTATTATCTCACAGTTTCTGTGGGTTAGGAGTCTCATTAGCTGGATCATTTGCTCAGTGTCTCAAAAAACTGACATCAAGGTGTCATCTGGGCTGTGTCCCTTCTGGAAATCAAGGGCTTCTTTCAAGATCTCTTTGTTATTGGCAGGATTCAGTTGTCTGTAGCTCTGAGATAAAGATGCCCGTTTTCCTGCTGGTTGTCAGCCAGAAGTTGCACTAGGTTCTCTGTTCTTAGAGACAGTCAGAGTTCCTACCACCCTGAGCCTTCCATCATCAAAATGGCAGTGGAGAACCTCCCTTGCATCAAGCCCCTCTCACACTCTTAATCTCTCTAACTTCAGAAAGGACACAGTATCATTTCTGGCTCACCTGATTAAGTGAGATCCACTCAGACAATCTTCCTTTTGATGAACTCAGCTGAGTTCAAGTTAATTAGAGCTGTAAAATCCATTTTGCCACATAACATTACATAATCACGGGAATTACAGCTCATCATATTTATGGGTTCCACCACACTCAGCTGAAGGGAATTATATAAGGGCAGGTTCAGTGGAGAGTTGTCACGTTAAAATTCTCCCACCACAGATGGTTAGGAAATTCTCCTATAATGAAAATAAATCAGGCTGGGTTCTCCCAACTTCTACTCTGTTCTCCACATCAACCTTTCAACTACTGGAAGACAAGTGCCTTGACTGCTCTTTGGGGAACTATTCCCAATGTCCTTTAAATAATTGTTATTTGTGATATCCAGATATCCCTCTAAAAACGCTATGCTTCTTGGGTGAATCTTAGGTTGAAATATAACTCCTTAGAGGTTTCCTAAATAGTACAGATTATAGCAGGACTATTACTTCTTCTATTATGCAGAACAGACTTCTACTGAGACATCCAAGGATTAGTTTTTTATGGCAATATCATCCTGGCAACTAAAATTCAGCCATAACCAAATAAAGAACTTTAATTGCTTTCTCATGCATAGCCACTAAGCCCAAGTCATTGATACTCCCACATTCTGTCACCTAGATTGTTATCTCTCCCTCATAGTAAGGCCTCAGTTGCAGATTAGATAAGCTTCCCTTCATCCAAGCTGTTGATATAAATGTTGACAAAAGACAAAAGCCAATAGAGCATGATTTTCATTTTCTTTTTTAATCCTTTGAGTAGGGTGTGTGTGTGTGTGTGTGTGTGTGTTTTTAAAGATTTTATTTATTTTTTTACTTGACAGACAGAGATCATAAGTAGGCAGAGAGGCGGGCAGAGAGAGAGAGGCTGAGCAGAGAGCCTGATGCGGGGCTCGATCCTAGGACCCTGGGATCATGACCTGAGCCGAAGGCAGAGGCTTTAACCCACTGAGCCACCCAGGTGCCCCTGTTTGTGTGTTTTTTAATAGAAGGTGAAGAGTACCTGATGTCTAAAATAACTTAGACATTCTAAGTTCCTAATTTTTCCTACTAACTCTTCACACACTGTTTCCATAATGGTAGACCTCAAGCAATTATCACTACCTAAGTTTAATCAGAGAAAGGGGAGATATTCCCAACCTCAATTTCACCTACTATATGCAGTTCTGCATTTTTCAAATTGCCCACCATTTGAGTCCTGACTCCTTGGATTTAAATAACTCTTTGTGTTTTCATAGTACTCCCCACATTTCATATGTGGCCCTTAAAAACCTTTTAAGTCAGGAGGGATAAGTGATGTTGTTTTGGGCAACTAGCAAGGTCCCAAAAGTTGTCCACACCACGTGGTTAGCAGTGGTTCTTTGACTAAAGCCCAGTTCTGTGGTCTTAGAGTCCAGGAGGGCTCCACTGGTTCCCAGAAAAAAAGTTACCACGAAGTAAAGTGCTCTCTAGTCAAATCTGTGTCCTCCACACCAAGTACCCATTTTTCCCCCTGGCGCTGCTTTCAATTGTAATATTGACACTTAGTTGGTAGGTGTTTGTACAGGCGTGGGGGTACCAACTGAATGGCTGGGCTTTGCAACACATGTGAACAAAGCATCTCTTGTATTTCAGGGAAAGAATCAAGGTCATCTCCAAAAAGTAAATGCAGCAAGAATAGCCAAAGAGGATCCCAAAATAAATGTTAATATTGCACACAGTGTGCCTCCAGACATGCCTGACTGAGGAGAGGTATCTATGTTCCCTCTGTGATTAAGAGAATTAAAATACTAGGCTATAAACTTTACAAATATGCACATCATTAGGGAAAAATAATAAGCTACCAAAGATTTTCATGAACACTCATCTACACATCGAGAAAAACATCAGAACCAGCACAGAACTGTTGAATAGTGAACACAGGTAAATAGGTTTTAGTTCTTTAAATCCCTTCAGTCTAAAGATTGCAAGCACTGTAACAGTGTCAAGATCAGCATGGTATAATAACAGAAGTGATGTGAACCATATTTGGAATCTAAATTTTCTAGTGGCCATGCTAAAAAAGTAAAAAGAAGTAGGTGAAATCAATTTTCATGATATAGTTCATTTAATCCAACATATCCAAAAGTTGTCATTTCAATGTGTAACCAATATAAAAATTACTAAGAGATATTTTACTGTCTTTTACTGTCTTCAAAATCTGGTCTGTATGCTATACATATAACACATTTCAGTTTGGTCCAGTGACTTTATTAGTGCTCAAAAACCACATGTGACGAGTGCCTGCCTTCTTAGTGCAGATATAAATGAAATCATTTATTTGTCTTAGGTTAACAAAGAAGGGTATGTGGAGAGAGGGTGGGTGTGGATTTCCCACAGATCTCACTGGGAACCAGGAGGCCAAGCAGGAAACGGACACCCTTCTGCTATGTGAACCATATCCCTTGGGCCCATCCCTCTCCAGCTTGTTCTCTCTGATCCAGCCCTCCTGTTCCTTCTCTCTCTCTCTCTTTCTCACTGTCTAGCTATGGACGTGACTGCTCTGTAAACATCATGGAGTGTGAAGGGGGAAGAAGTGGGCTGGATTTCCCACCCCTCCCTTGTATACTGAAGACCTTAGGCAAGTTACTTAACCCCCCTGGTCTTAAATGTCCTTCCTATGAGATAGGATTAATCCTTCATCACTGAGTTCTGAGGATCAAATAAAATAACAAATGTAAACCTGTCAATCCCAAATAGGCACTGTAGTTTTCAAGGTTTTAATGATTGTTTTTCTTTTTTATTTAAGACTTTATTTATTTATTTGAAAGAAAGAGAGTGTGCAAGAGAGAGCATGAATTGGAGGTGGGGGTGGGAGAAAGGTGGTGGAGGGAGAGGGAGAGGCAGACTCCCCACTGAGCAGGAAGCCTGATGCGGGGCTCTATCTTAGGATCCGGAGATCATGACCTGACCCAAAGGCAGACGCTTAACTGATTGAGCCACCGAAGCACCCCAGTGATTGTTTTTGAAGACGTATATATATTTGGTGGAAAAGGTAACAGGGAAAAAAGTGAAAACTTTAAAAAAACACATGTTAAATCCCAGGCCACACTACACTTTAAACCTCTCTATGCTGTTAGCATAACTTCAGCCCAAAGCACCCTGAGCCTAAGTTAAACAGATATACCAAAAACATA
This sequence comes from Mellivora capensis, assembly GCA_004024625.1. NCBI lineage: Eukaryota > Metazoa > Chordata > Mammalia > Carnivora > Mustelidae > Mellivora > Mellivora capensis. The sequence goes on from PISX010003370.1 coordinate 137,227, forward strand.
AGAATTTTTTAAAAAGTTTCAGTTTTTGCCTGAGTTTGCCAATTACCTGGAGACCCAGATGATAAGGGGGAGACACCTTAATGAGCACCATGTAGGGTACATGTTGACTACTCTACAAAAAAAATGTCTAAGAAGGAAGGTTCATTTGGTCTGATGCATATAAGGATGGCAATAACTCAGTCATCTAGAAGACACCATTTTCTCAGCCCCTGCAGTTTTCCTGACTATGAAACTGTAACCTCAGATCTCAGGGAGCCTTGCCATACTTAAACCTCTGCAGTTCCTAAAGCCAGCCCCAATACGTAGCACCTGCCCACAGCCTCAGGTACTTTGAGAAGACTGTAATCATGAAAAGGGAAGACTCACCAGTTCATTCTCCTCTCCTTGGTTGAGCAAACCCCGGTGGTCCTTACTCTTCTCTTCCATCTAAACAAGACCTCCAGGATAATTCTTTGGGGAAAGTCAAAACCAGTTGGGGCTATGGGAACTCAGAACAGTCACTACTTGTCACTGCTGTTCTTAGGTGCTTTTAAAATCTCCTAGCACAGGCTAACAAAGAAAAGAAAGGAAATACTCTCATCAGCCACAGGATTGGTCTATTAACCTATCGGCTTGTTGTGTTTCTTTTTTTTTTTTTCTCCCTCCCTGGTGTTTATTTGTTGAGCTAAATGTGAACGCCTTTAGACTTAAGTTGTCAAACCAGAAAGACAAATAATTTCTTGTGATGTCCCTAAATGTCTCAGCTAACGAATGAGAATAGTCACTTTGCTAAAATCCCAAAACAGGTGCACCTCATTGTCGCAGTTGGTTAAGCAACCAACTCTTGATTCCTGCTCAGGTCACGAGCTCAGGGTCATGAAGTTGAGCCCTGCATGGGGCTACACTCAGTGCAGAGTCTGCTTGTCCCTCTCTCTCTGTTCCTCCCCACTGTCTCTCTCTCTCAAATAAATAAATAAAATCTTAAAATAACAACAACAACAAGAAGAACAACCTAAGACAGAAAGATTAACCAGTGAGAGATAAATAAAAACCATGTGGACTTTGGGGAAGTAATGGACATGTTGGGGTGACAAAAAGATTTTAAGGAAGGAGGGTTGGCTCCTGGCATAGAATGTAGCAATTATTTTGGAATTAGGAAAACCTGAATTCTAATCCCTGCTCTACTGATGATGCTGGACAGATCAGGGTCATCTGAATATTAGATTATATTTACAGATATAAATGTAGTTTATATTTATAATTTATAATTTATAAATTTATAATTTATATTATAATACATATTATAAATTATAAGTTTATATTTAATCTAAGTATAGATTAAATATAAATCTATATTTATAGATTATATTAGATTCTATTTCTTTTTTTTTTAATTTTTATTTTTTATAAACATATTTTTATCCCCAGGGGTACATGTCTGTGAATCGCCAGGTTTACACACTTCACAGCACTAACCATAGCACATACCCTCCCCAGTTTTCTGAGTATAGATTTTTAGCCTCTTTGGTTAGGTTTATTCCTAGGTATCTTATAGTTTTGGGTGCAATTGTAAATGGGATTGACTCCTTAATTTCTCTTACTTCTGTCTTGTTGTTGGTGTAGAGAAATGCAACTGATTTCTGTACATTGATTTTATATCCTGACACTTTACTAAATTCCTGTACAAGTTCTAGCAGTTTTGGCGTGGAGTCTTTTGGGTTTTCCACATAGAGTATCATATCATCTGCAAAGAGTGATAGTTTGACTTCTTCTTTGCCGATTTGGATGCCTTTAATTTC
>PISX010003371.1:0-140587 GCA_004024625.1 Mellivora capensis
CATTTTCATATTGTAGAACCAAAGTCAATGTCAGATATGTGCTGGATAGTCAATATTTGTTCAAAGGATTAATGGTTTAATGATTAAATGATATAATGCATGAAAATTATAGAATAAGGATTTCATCAATGTTGCTGTTTTCATTATTACAACATTTAAAGAGGAGGTAGAAGAAACCATATGATACTTGACTCTCTCTGCTTGACTTATTTTACTCAACATAATCTCTTCTGGTCCCATCCATGTTGATATAAAAGTTGGGTATTCATCCTTTCTGATGGAGGCATAATACTCCATTGTGTATATGGGCCATATCTTCTTTATCCATTTGGCTGTTGAAGGGCATCTTGGTTCTTTCCATAGTTTGGCAACTGTGGCCATTGCTACTATGAACATTGGGGCACATATGGCCCTTCTTCCCACTACATCTGTATCTTTAGGGTAAATACTCAGCTGTGCCATTGTAGGGTCATAGAGAAGCTCTATTTTTAATTTTTTGAGGAATCTCCACACTGTTTTCCAAAGTGGCTGCACCAACTTGCATTCCCACCAACAGTGTAAGAGAGATGGAGAGGAGAAGTGAGATGAGGGAAATCAGACGGGAAGACAAACCATGAAAGACTGTGGACTCTGAGATACAAACTGAGGGTTCTGGAGGGGAGGGAGGTGGGGGTTTGGGTGAGCCTGGTGTTGGGTATTATGGAGGGCACGTATTGCATGGAGCACTGGGTATGGTGCATAAACAATGAATTTTGGAACACTGAAAAGAAATAAAATAAAATAAAATGGAAAAAAAAAAGAGCAGGTAGAAGAGAAGAACCTGCAGAGACTGAGAAGAATGAAGTAAGAAGGGAATCAGGAAACAATGATGTCACATAAACCATGCCCTCTACACATATTTTTCTTCTGTGAAATACCCTTTTCCCTGGCTTACTTCTACTTGTCCTTCAAGACTCAGTTTCAGTGTTAGGTACACTGCCATTCTGGGTCCCCTGCTCTTGTTTTCTAGTCATGCCAGACTCCACACCATCCAGCCCTATATTCAGTATTTGTAGCCTCTGGAAACCACTAGAGTTAAGATCGTGAAGGCAGAGTAAGTCTGACAAGTTTATCCATTATGTAAATTCTCTGCTGATCTCATTCATGGAGCCTGTATTTACTGAGCACCTACTTTGTGATATACACAAACATCAAGGAAGTAAACAAGACCACATCTCAAGCCCAGTCCAAAGAGTAGGCTTTTCAAAAAGCTATATGAAGTAAGCTAGTCTTCACACTGAGGCAGCTTTTGCAAATCATTCGTATTACCAGCCCAATCCCATAATCATCAGCATTATAAGGAAATTGATGAAATCTGGTCATTTGTCCTCAGGCACATTCAATAAGGTTAAACATTCCTCAGAGGTCATGTAAGAGGGGCCAGAAAAGTCTTACGGACTGAGTCTCAGACGTTCCTTTACACTCTCTCCCAGAAATGCTGAAGAGAAGTGCAGGGATGGAAATCAGAAGGCAGTGGGGTGACGACTGAATGTGAGGTCAAGAAGCTTGACTTTCATCCAGAGGAGAGGGGAATGTGGAAAACAGAGGGGAGTGTGGAATACAGAGACCGTTTAGAGGATATTTTTTTTTAATAGAAGAGGCTTGGACATATTTATAGGATAAAGGAAAATAACCAGTAATGAAAGAAAGGTTGGAAATGAGAAGAGAGGCAGAAAATAAGAAGGTCTGAGGGGAGAAGTGTAGGATGCATCATGAGCAGCTCTGGTGGGATTTACCTGTCCTTCAGGAAAGGTGGGAGCCTGGATAAATGTAGACATTTCTCTGAAAATAAAAGGCAAGTTCACCTGATATGACAGTGGCAGATTTGAAGCTGGAAACTTCGGAGACATGATGAAGTGACTCTTTAGGACACTAGAGCTTTGGGAATGCAGGGCTAGGTTTTCCCTTTGTAGGGATGCCAACCCTTACCATAGGGGTAGGCTGGCCAGGGAAGGAGGTGAAATCTTGCCAGGTAGCAGGCTGGAAATAAAAAAGAGGGGAGGGGGAGGGAATTGGAAATCTATCACGTTAGGAAGGATGGAAGAAGGATCAGAGACCATTGAGACAGCGTAAAATTTTAGCAACTAAAATCTTAAGAGAAATGAAAACCCAAGGTATGGTCTTGGAATTATGAGCCTGAGGTAGAAGGATAAATATTATTTCAAGTATTAAGGCGGAAGTAAGAAGGTCAAAAATGTTTTGTTTCATGAAGTGCTGTGTTGATAAGGATTCTAGGGGTTCACCTAGGCTTAATAGAAAAGGGTGACATAGACAATAAGTAATAGCCATCCTGAAACAATAAAAGCAGAAACTTAGGACAATTTTTTGCCACCTCTTGCCTAGGCCGTCTACGTAGATATTAAAGTCACCTAGGGCTATAGAGAGAAGAACAAATAAGTTAAGGCAGGAATCAAAGTCCTAAATGAAAAGAGGTGGCAAAGGGTGGCCATCCAGTTGCATGAACCTAAAAAGGGAGGAACTGTTTTCCACAATAGTTTAAGAGTAATGATCTAGAAACAACACTGAAGAATTAACAGAATGCTGACAAACTATCAGAAGATAAGCAGTTCAGCTAGAAGAAGGGTGATGGTGGCTCTAAGGTGAAATCAGATTTTTACCAAGGACATTGATGCCCCCCCCCAAACTTTTCTATCCAAACCATGGAATTGTCCTCTATAAAATGCCGTTTGGGGGCTCACCATGGAGAAAACCTGGTTTGGTTTTGTGCATAAATCAATGAGGCATAGTAGAGCACTGAATTTGATCTCATGTGGGTAAAGTGGTTAAAAGGGGATAAAAAATCTGAAACCCTACTGCCAAAATGGCACTCTCAAATTCAGCACCTTCTATTGAAAGCCCATATTCCCTAGCTTGGTTTCAATTTGTTTTTCATTCACTCCCACCACACCCCCACTAACTTTCTACCCTAAACAGACTGATACGCTCACAGCCAACACTTACTCCCACTTTCTCATTCTCATTCCTCCTTCCAGCATTGTCCCCAGCTCAGATGCTCTTTGTTTCTTTCAGGCTGTTAGAATCTTTCATGTCTTTCCCAGCCCAGTGCATTACCTGCTCATTCCATGAGTTCTTTCTTGGATATCAGAAAATTATGATTTCATCTTCCTCTGTAATCACTTGCACCCATTTGTACTTTCTGGAGTGATTTTTTTTTCTTAATCCCCAAAACCCCTATTAGATTCTTGCATACAAGAACAATCCATGTCTCCTACTTCTTTTCATCCCCCACAATACCTGACATCTACTAGCTACTTAGTGAATACCTGATAGAAAAATGAGTGAATGAATTACAGAAAAATTCCTACATTACTCCCATCCTATAACTTTTACCTTCTTAAGGAGTGGGGTGGGGGACTCTGAGTGACAGAATCTAGGACCAGACAAGGACTGCAGCATGATGCCAATAAGAAGACAGGGGCAGAAATTCAACTTTAATCCAGACACCTGCAGAGAGTTTGGCAGTGGGAAGGTGGGGGCTACAACCACCTGAAGGACAGAGTGAGGTAGGGTGCACCCTCTCCCTCAAGGCATGAAGGGTATCTCTGCCGTCACTCATCAGAGAGCGTGCAGCACTTCTGGCAAGCTCCCATTATCCCATCACTCTCTCAGATGGTGGGCAGTGGAATCGATATTCCCAAGGCTTTAAAAAGCTCCCAAATGTTGTGCTGCCATTCATTCAACAACAGGGGAAGAAACAAGGGAGGAAAAAACTGATGTTGGCTTCTTATTTTGCTTATGTTGTTAAAAGCCGCTCCGATGCTGCGGTTCTGGAATAGGTCCTCTCTTTCTTTGAAAGCATGCTGTGTGATAGACTATCATTTGTCCCCTGCCTCCAGAAGAGCCAGCTGGCAGCTAAGTGCTAAAGCCAGTGACTTGCATGTGTTTTTCTGACATTTAACAAATGGGAACAGCTTGCAAATCTGCATTAACTCACTCTGTCTCACAAATAATCAGGGCCTACGCAGTGTAGACGCTGGGAACATTAGTTCCGACACAAAAGAGTAAGATGCTGGGGGGTGGGGGGGTGACAGAAAACAAGTCAGCAAATAACGGATGTTTTAACGAAGAGATGAATGTAACATTCTGGTTCAGAGGGAAGAGTTTTGAAGTCATTTTTGTTTTTCAACAAGCCACTGCTAATAGTGCTAAATCCATCTGTCTAGGCCCAGCTTTGCAGCTTGAAGTCATCTTTCCTGCACCTCACAAATGCTGATATGTTGGTTGCTTCCATCTTGCAAATACCATTTCAGTTTCCTTATGCTTCAGAGCCAAGGCTCTCTCAAAGGAGCTGTGTTTGGCCACAAGCAGACTTTTACAAAGCCACACCACACAATGAGATTGCCATCCCTACTCTAACGCTGAATGAAGAAAAAAAAGGTATCACAGTTAAAAGGTTGCATATAGATGTACGTTTGTTGGGAGTTGTCATATGCTTGTGTAGGGATCTGTTGGGTAACTTTCTCCTATAAACATAACCCCATAAATTGGAGTATAGGTCCAGCTCTTGCGAGCACTATGGATTTCGGATAGATTCAGGAGCTTTTTGCATCAAGGGTGGTTTGGTGTTTGGGATAGTTACTATCCATCCCTAAATATTTTATTACATTTAGAAGATAGCTGTGTTTGTGACATTCCAACTTCTAGCCCCAAATATTCCGAGAAAATAAGTCTCTAAGCATGAATAAAGAAAGAAATAGAAGCACCAGGGAGTGTATTTGGCACAGGGCTTGGAAAATCTTCTGGGAGAGACAAAATTAATTTGTACTTTCCTCAAACGTTCAGGAAGGGTCATAGTAGAGCAGCATAATCCATATCTTCCTACTGAGTATTGTGAAACACTGAAATAGATCCTCAGACCCTCTAAGAAAGCCATGAGGAACACTCAGGATCTTATAATTAAGCCACTGGACCACAGGACTAAGACATTTGCATGAACAGGGAGGCTGTAAAGCTCCCCAGCCACAGGCATGAGTGCCCAGGCAGGCAGCCACATGGCTCAAAGGAAGATGTTATAGAGCATGGCCCTGCCTGAGCCTCAGTCATGGTCAGAATTCTTAAGGTGACATCTCTCTTAGCTACCCCAGGGCATGAGGACAGGTTCCCAATGAGGACCCCTTCCTCCCCAACGTGCCTTGAGAGGAAGCAATAACCCAGAAGTTCAAAACCAACTTTCGGGGGTCAAAGAGCTGGAACGAGAACCCTCACTGACCACTGCTGGCTGAAAGAACTGTCACACTGACAGTGATATACAGCCCTGTCACTGAAGTTGAGATGTTTTGACAAGAGCTCCAGGTCAGCAAGGAAGTAAAGGAGAAGACCAATATAGATTTGAGGTTCAGAAAATTGAGTCCAGGTAGTCAGGATGAAAGGTCCTGCAGCCTTGAGACTCTGGCCTGCTCTACCACCTTAATTGAGTTCTTAGTGATGCTAGGAAGAAAGGCAAGCGGAAAAATATAGCCCATTCTTCTAGCACAGGGTATCACGCATGTAGCCACCATGGAGCTGGACACTACCCAGAGGCCTCTCTATATAACCCAAGAATCCTGACTTATCCTGTTGCAGAGGTCTGGGGAAACCAAAATTTAGACAATTTTTATGTGCAAAAAATTAACAAAATTATTTGTCTGAAACATGAGACAGCTAGAGAATATATCTCTGCACCCGGGTCAGGCAGAGTTCATTAAAACAGAGCATGTTTCAAAAATTTTGTATCCCAAGTAAATAATCCTGGATCCAAATCCCTTATTTTCCTTGACCTTACTTTTGTTCCAGAACTTGTTGACTTTTGACGACTTTTAAATAATATTCACATATACCTCTTCATTTCTAGTGACACTATGCAAGACTAAGCCTCTATCATTTTACCTTCTCTACTCCAAGAGCTTCCAAACTCATCTCCCCCAATTCTACTTTTATTCTGACCAATCAACTGGCTTGTTGGTTTCTTCAGAACATAGGTTCATCATGTGAACGCCCTGCCTGAAACCCTTTTTTTCACAATTCTCAAAATGTGCTCCATTAAAAACTCAAAAGAATGTTCTGGTACATTTTGTTATTTTTTTTTAAATATTTTATTTATTTATTTGAGAGAGAGAGTGAGCAAGAGAGCACAAGTCAGGGGGAGGGGCAGAGAGAAAGCATCCTAGGACCCCAGGATCATGACCTGAGCCAAAGGCAGACACTTAACTGACCGAGCCACCCAGGTGCCCAACATTTTTTAATTTTTTTTTTCATTTTTTAATTTTTGAGGGAAGCAACAATACTCCACATCAGACACTGCAATTTCAACATTAAATCATGCAACATTTATTTCAATGACATCATATCTTTGTGATGCTCTTTTCAGTGATTGCTGTGATAAGAAAGGCAACACTAATTACATTATTACATGGAAATAAAGTGGAAGAGGAATAAGGGTGGAGGTGTCCAATCTGATTCCAAAGCTTGAGAAGTTGTATAGTGCCCAATAGGCAAACATGTCCAATTAATAAGTCAGGACATAGACTATTGCCCTAGGTCTGGGGTTCTGTTGTTATGGATAGTTCCTTAACAGCAATGCCTAGTGTATCACATTATAGTTTCTCTTAGTTAATTAACACTCACTGTATACAACCAATTCTTTACCCATCTCATTGGGCTTCTAGTCTAGTTCTAGCCTGGTTTCTTGCTTCTACCTACACCAAGAATGAAGCCTTTGCTATAGACTCCCAAGTGGACAGTTGGGGTCCTGAGTGTCTCTACTCCACTCTGCCTGGCCCTTTCTTCCAGGACTAGCCCCTGTGTCTGGTATCCCTTGTCCTAATTTGGACAGTCCTCTTTGAACTACAGCCGTGGGCCAGAAACTGCAATCTGCTGCCACAAAGAAGCCCTTACTTTCCACCATACCTCCATTTTTCAACATCAGTAAAAAGTATCGAGCACTACTGTGTACCAGTTACTGATGATACTGTAATATTCACACAAACAAAATTTAATATGCACAGTAGAGGAGGCAGATAATAAATAAATACACAAAGAAATAATGTCATTTTTCAGCTGGTATTAAATGATCTTGTTTGTGTACTGACATTAACTTGAGTTGAACTTGAGTTAGCTCTGCCTTTTATACCTGATATTTTCTATTTCTGGCTCCCCCAGAGGGATAGGAGCCAATGCAACTACTATAGTCAACATGCCCTCCAAAACTACTAGACCAGTCTCCTTCATTTCTTTCTGCTAGGAGCCCCCAACATTCTACAAACGTTAGTTCAAAATATTTAGAATACTCCCATGGTAGTTAATTTAATGTGGCAACTTGGCTGAGCTGCAGGGTGCCCAGACATTTAGTCAAACATCATTCTATTTCTGTGAGGGTGTGTTTGGATGAGATTTACTTTCAAATCAGTGGACTTCAAGTAAAGCAGATTGCCATCTATGATATGAATAGGCTTCATCCATCAGTTGAATGCCTGAATAGAACAAAAAGACCAGCATCCCTTGAGTAAGAAACAATTCTCCAGCAGACTGCCTTTGAACTTCATCTGCAACATTGGCTCTTCTTGGTTCTACAGCAGATGGTCTTCAGACTCAAACTGGAACACTGTCTCTCCTGGGTCTTCAACTTGCTGGCCCACCTTGCAAATCTTGGGACTTGCCAACCTCTGTAATTGCATGAGCCAATCCCTTATATTAAATCTCTTCATACATATGCATGCGTGTGTGCACGCGCACGCACACACACACACACATATTCCACTGGTTCTATTTCTCTATAGAAATTAAAAGTAACTTCTTCCCTCAAACAAACAAAAACAAAACCAAACCTAAGATATCTCCAGCAGAGACCAAGGTCAAAAGGTATATACTAATCCAATAAATACTTAATGATTGATTGACTCACTAACCAGAGAAAGCAACAATGATATTATTCACTGGATTCAGGATTATAAAATGCATACAAAGACAAAAGATCAAGACATTTCATAAAGCACTTGAAGCAAGAACTATTGACCAGAGAACCAACTAGGGAGACAGGTCACATGTGTTATGTAATTATAAGGATAAGAAATTGGGGAGGGGGGGGATGGTAAGAAGTTTGTTTTATTCTCAAAATCAATGTGTCAAAAGTGGCAGAAGCAGAAGGAAACTTAGATCCTTATTAAATCAGTAACGTCAAGTGTAAAATAAAGACAATATTAGCACCTACCTCACAAAGTTGTCTAGAGGATTAAATGAGATAAAAGAAAAGCATTTAGATAGTGCCTGACTATATGCTAAGTGCTCAAAAACTGTTGACTGCTTTCATATTATTTGTTGGTCCTATTATTTTTCTGTCTGTCCTGTCTTGAAATGTAAAACCAGATAAGTGCCTAGAAATGTGAAGAAATAGAACAGGGATAAAAAAAATGAACAGGTTAATATAATATTATCCTGAGAAATATAATTCATTAAATAACTCAAGTCCCACCCCTCTACATCAGACCCCTCAGCTGATGACTCTCTGGAAGATCGGCTTACAGGTAAACAAACTAATCCAATTCTATAAACAAACATGTAAGTGCCCTAAAAGAATTTCAAGTACTTTGTTGTGGAAATTCAGGGAGGAGAAAGAGAATATTTCCTATTGGAAAATCACATGGCATGGAGCCTAGTGTTTGTTTGTTTGTTTGTTTGTTTTCCCATTTTTTTTAATTAATTTCTTTTCAGCTTAACAGAATTCATTGTTTATGCACCACACCCAGTGCTCCATGCCATATGTGCCCTCCATAATACTCACCACCTGGCTCCCCCAACCTCCCACCCCCCGCCCCTTCAAAACCCTCAGATTGTTTTTCAGAGTCCATAGTCTCTCATGGTTCATCTCCCCTTCCAATTTCCCTCAACTCCCCTAGTTTTGGAGGACATCACTTCTGCCTATGGAAGGAAGAAAATCAGTATGAGCAAAGGCATGGAGGTGGAGCATCTGTGCCACCAGTAAATAGTCCAACTTTTAGAGGCAAAGGAAGAGGGAGGCAGAGTAGTGACAGGTAAATGCAATGACTTTCCCAAGGCCATACCATACCTGATTCCAAAACCCTGTGTCTGATTCTCAAACCCTGCCTTCCACTACTCAACTCAGCAAGTGAAAGAAAGAAAGAAAGAAAGAAAGAAAGAAAGAAAGAAAGAAAGAAACTTCAGCCAACATCATAAAGAAAGTAGTATTCATCTTCAGTTCCCCAGCACCTAAACACAACATCTAACATACAGTAAGCAGATACTTTTAAAATGTATTAGGAAAGGAATAATGAAATAGCATAACATGGAAGGCCAGCTTGTTATAGGTAGAGAAGTCTTTTATTTAATGAAATTTAACCAAAATGTATTGAAATACCTCCTGAATATCAAGAATTATGACTCATAGAAAATCTTTCAAGAGGAGTTCTGTCCCTCTATTCGTATGCCTGTGTCAGCAACCTGGAAAAATCTCACTGACAAAATGTACATGTATTTACATATTAACATAATATGTACCTATATTTATCCTCTGAGAGGTCCCATCTCTGTTTCTATTACTGTCTAATTATGAACCAAGTTATTCTACCAAATCCTTTCTAGTAATCTAGAGGCAAATTCTAATTTCAATTTGGAAAGATTTTTATAGAGTATTTGACACTAAATCACCATTTCTGTGCTCACCCTAAATTAAATTCATGAAGTGGCTTCTGGTTGGCATTTGAATCAGGCTGCCAAGTCTTCTGTATACTGGTTTTATTTGACAGCCTGTACTATGAGGAGTCGGGACATGCTATCATGACAGTCCTGAATAAACTCCCACCCCTCAAGGTTTCTTGAATATTTCTTGACATCTCACAGGCATATCCAGTGGAGCAATCTCACCTAGCTAACAGTAAATTTGTATCAAGCCATGTATGTATGCATGTATGTACATATGGATAGATGTATTATTTATTTTGGTGGCTTCTTCCTGGTATCCAAACCCCCATTTTTACTGCTGGCAAAATCATTTCTTCCTTCCTTATTTTTTTTTTCTTGGGATTATTTCACTTTTAACCAGTTATCAGGCTAGAGGAATAAGCTTTTGATTTACTCTTACCATTTCACTAAAATTTCTTATTTTTTATTATTATTATTATTATTATTATTATTATTATTTTGGTGGTGGTTTCCCTGGCTCTCCAGATATATATAATATGTCTTCACTCATTCCCATGATATTCATGCATTTATTCAGCTAATATATTTATAGAGCTGCTACTATGTGCCAGGAACTGTGCTGGATGCCAGTAAGATTGTAGGCCTCCCGTGTAAACAAATAATTCAACACAGAGGCAAACAGAGTTTAGAAACCTGCAAGCTTCAGTTGGGGGTGGTCTAAACCAGGGAGCTGAGGTTCTGGATTTGAATCTGACTTTTAAAAATCTGTGTATATTTTTATTTTTCATATAAAAATAGGGAATAGGACTGAATGAATAATTTTTCTTCCAGCTCTAAAATTATAAATTTAGAAATCTATTGAAGACCCCTCCACGCTGTCCATTTTACAGAAAAATACCTTACTTGTGATTTATCTCATCTCATATTTCTTCAGTAGGCACCTCATATTGCTGATCAATACGCCCTCTATTATTAACCTAGTCTACCTTTCTAATAAGATCTCCCAAATTTACCTGTTATATTTACCCTAATTTCTAGGCCAATTTGACTTTTAACTGCGTCCTAAAATCATCCTACATTCTTCTAACCCAATATCTTTGCTTTCACCACTCTTTCAATCTGAAGTGTCTTTTCCTACCATCTCCATCAAAAGGCCATCCTTTTTTGTGTGCCTCAATGAAAATGTCCATAAACTTTGCCCTATTTTCTTCAGTTAACAGTGGCCTCCCCAGCATTTTCTATCTCCCTTATTAAACTTACCATGTCATGTGCTCATTTCTTACTGCCTACTTCCTATGCTGGAATGTATAAAACTACTTCCCCAAAGTTCCTCATCCCCCCAACCTCTGGGTTCTCTGATAGTGCCTTTCTTAGTGAATGATAGCCTGAGAGCAGTGACATTCTGATGAAGGTTAACCATCTGGTTCTCTAGGGAAAAAATTAATTAAATGTCAATGAGTAAGATGATACTAAAAAAATGAAGATGTTGGAACTTCACTCATGAGAGACTTCTTTGCTCAATAATAGTTTTGTTGTTTTTTTTTAAAGATTTAATTTATTTATTTTACAGAGAGAGATCACAAGTAGACAGAGAGGCAGGCAGAGAGAAAGGGGGAGAAGCAGGCTCCCTGCTGAGCAATGAGCCCGATGCGGGACTCGATCCCAGGACCCTGAGATCATGACCTGAGCCAAAGGCAGAGGCTTTAACCCAGTGAGCCACCCAGGTGCCGCTCAATAATAGTTTTGAATAGTAGAAGAACATTTCCTCAAATTTTATCACATTCACAATGTAATAACTATGGAGACAACACACTTTTAGGTTAATCTTTTGGAGTCCATACAATCAAAAGAATAAAAAAACGATAAATCAAAACCTGATTTGTAGAGTCTACTGATTTCCATGGTGAAAATACACCCACCATAGTTAATTTTAAGCTGTTAATATGATGTCACTAAACACAGTGCTCGTCTTTGTGGGACCTACTCGAGTATCATCTATGCTTAGAGAATCCCTTGTCCCTATTCCAACTTTCCAAGCTATCTCCTGTGTTTTCCCAAAACACAGGACTTAGAACAGACCCCTTATCTTGGGTTTGAATTTCAAAACTTTAAATAAGATTCCCTAACTTTATAAAGGCTTGTTCTCCACACAGAAAAAAGAAGTTAATATGAAAGAGAGAAAGGAAAGACAGAAAGACATTAAAAAAAAAGAAAGAAAGAGAAAAGGAAAGACAAGACTATACAGAGAAGAATGGTATGTTGATGTATTTAGTTCCTCCACTAGCTCTTAGGCTCTGTTCTGTTGATAAAATAAGGTACTCTGTCACTGCCATAGGTGACAGGAAAGGCCACTGTGCCCTTTGGCAGATGCTCAAATAGCAGAAGTGCTCCTCTCGGAATTTTGACACGGAAGCTTCTCCATCTTTGAGAAGTTTTGTTCATAGTCCTGTCTTTTCAATTGGGTATATTACAATAAGTCAGCAGAGAGTGGAGTGTTTTCTCCTCATCAGTCAGCTTCCCTACCTATATTCAAAAGCTGACCCTCTGCCTTGGCAAATGGTTCCTTCATGTTATGGATGATTTTTCTCTGGGTTATTACATCAGCCCTCAACTACTCTTTCAACATTTTTGCTAATGCCCTCCTCTGTCATAATCTTCATAAGCTTACAGTAAATAGGGAAACTTATGCTTTATGTTACATTGATCTAATACAAATAACCTCCTACTTTATAATTTTCACTCACAGCAATTCATTCTCATAAATAATGTTTCCAGTACTCTCCAAGATGATGCTGCTGGTAGTAAAAAGTATGTACCCATGGTGGTGGGGGTGCATGAAATAAGAACAGTAATACAGTAACATAGTATCCCATGATCTGAGTCTGTCTTTCCTACCAGAGAACTCAAGAATGTTAAGTCAAAGTTTCCCAGATGTCATAAACCCATGGCGAATGCCATCATAAAATCTCTGATTTAGAATCCCTGTTAACAAAAAGATTGTAAAAACCCTCCTATCTCTCACTCCCACAGCCTTCTTTCTCTCTTCACTGGTTATTTCATAGGTCCTATGCATAACTAGCAAAGAATGGCTGCAGAACTAAGATTCTTAGGGAGACAGCAATATACAGAAGTTTAAAATGATACACTGTTAAAAACCATTCTTTGTCACCCAACTGAATCATCATCCTGGCCCAGACAAAATCAGTGAACCTCCATCTCCCCATATAAGAATGGTCATTTACACACTGCTTGCTTAAGAATTTCAGCACTAGGGCTAGACTATGAGTGCCACTGTTTCTAGAAGATCCATTTATTCCTCATACAAAAGCATACCTGAAGGTGTAGGCAGCAACAGGTGTCCATATTGTTAAACCATAATACCCTTTGGAATTCTCCCTGGATAGCACAATAATTGTACACATGAAAGGAAGAAATTGTTTTATTTGGTCATCATTGACCCACATATCACAAAAAGCCAGTTGATTCTTGCTTCTAGCACTGCCTATGAAACACTCAACAGCCATTTATAAGTCAACCCAAATGACTCCCATCTTTCGCTGCTATGCAAAATGACCCTTCTGTGTTTTAGCACTTATTCAGCCCATCTCAGAATCTTCTGAAAAAGAAGCACATTTGTAAGACAGGAAATGAAAAAAATAAGACAATATCTTTTCCCTTAGTACATGTACTTCTGAAGACATTGAAGATATCTAAGGAAATGGAGAGTTCCTCGTAATATCAAACTACAAGGATCCAAAGGAAGTGTAAGAACTGACAAGGTAGAGGATGCCTAGGTGGCTCAATTGGTTAAGTATCTGCCTTTGGCTCAGCTCATGATTCAAGAGTCCCAGGATCAGAGTACCAGGATTGAGCCTCACATGGGACTCCCAGGAGCTCCCTGCGCAGTATGGAGTCTGCTTCTCCTTTTGATGCACCCCTCTCTCATTCTCTCTCTCTCTCACTCTTTCTCTCTCTCTCTCAAAATAAATAAATAATTTAAAAACTGACAAGATAGAGTTGAAATCAATTATGGTTTTAATTACATGTTATATTAGTTTTATCTATTACAGTTTACAATATAGTTTCATGTGTGTCAAGTTATTGCTTTTCACAGCCTATACTGAAGACATTATTCATCTTTATTTCTCAGAGGCAGAAGTAAAATCAGAGGAGTTGTGTATTTCTCATATTCATCCAGACAGATGTCAGTGGAGCCAAAATTAGAGGGCCTTCTAATCTTTAACCCAATGTGCTTCCATTGCACTGCAGCTCCATTCTCATGAAAGGTTTTTGAAGGGTGGAAGAGAGAGGATTTTTGGCATTGCAGAATATCAGAATTGGGTAAGGCAGAGTGGAGAAACATTTAAAAATTGAAAGAAGCAGTTTAAAGATGAATAAAATTGTTAAGACTGTTTAGCAAACCCATCATGTAGAAAAATTCTGCAATCAGAAACCTGAATTAGAATTCTGGCTCTTTCACTTTTATTCTAAGTATGTTCTAAGGCAAATAACCCTCCAAAAATTCTCAGTGTGATGGTCTGTAAAATGGGGGTTATCAGAGTATCATCCCTCTCAAGGTTGCTATAAGGATAAAACAAGACAATGTCTGTGAAGCATATAGTATAGTAAAACATGATAAATAATACATTTTCACGATTGTCATTGGTATCTCACAATTTGTAACATGAGCTAGAAATTTAAAAATAGCTCAAAAGTGGTTGATATGAATTCATAGATAATAGATCTAAAGGTGTTCTTGAGAAGAATCAGAATATTTGGAAAAATGTTCCTAACTCCTTAACTCCAAGAAGAGCTGGAGGCTCCCACAACCTCTTCTTTTATGCCTTGCTAGAATAAATTTTAGGTGGATGGAACACAGAGTTTAATATATGTGTTTATAGAAAATTTTGTGTCTTGGGTAATACATCCTTAAGACTATTGACTTCTGGAGGGCAAGGACTGAGTCTTCTTTAGATCATCTAAAACCCTCCCAAAGACCAATACGCTGCTCTGCACTCAATGAAATAATTTTAATCCCTTATTTATTGATGGAAAAAAAATGAGGTATTTGGAGAGATTTGCCAACAGCAATTGATCGTGAAAAACAGCAATTAAACTTCATCAAGCAAAGTCAACGGCAGGCCAAAAGCAAGGAAATAAGCACTAAGGAAATGGGGAACTGAGGCAGAAATTGCCTGGTGTAGAAAATACCCACAGAAGAGCATTTATTCTGTAATTTTATATTAAACATCACATTTGACGCTCTTGGTAGCCCTGAAAGGTAGGGTAATATTTTTGTATGAGATAACTCTGAGACTCAAAGAGAGAAAATGGCCTAGAGGTACACCGTTAATAAATTAATATAAAAAGATAAAGCCAACGCCTTGATTTTTTTTTTAAAGGGCCAAGTGTGTGGGGAAATGATCCTGTTTCAAATATCTGTGTTTAAAGGCAGCTATGTTGACAATGATTTTCTGGCACTTTTCTCTAACTATCAAGATAATAATACTTGTAGACTGCAGGTGAGATTTGTTTTGGAATGGAACTATAGTTGCTAGGATATAACACATAACTTTGTGGCATTGCCCTGAAAACCTGACCTCATACACTGAAATGTTGAAATACGTATATTCTCATCTAACACCACTTTAGTCCACTGTTAACTTGGGAGAAATCAGGTCACATGGTAGAATAATGCTGTGAAAAACCGGGGCATCCCCAAGTACAGTAATCTGAACAATGATGAATCCTGCCTGGCTCCCTTGGGGGTCCTCCCTTCTCCTCTGTCCCCACAAGCCTCTCCCATCTCTGAGCAATGCACAATCTCAGTGCCATTTCATGGAGTCTGGTGCAGCAATGCTATCTGAGGGCCCATGCTGTTCAGATCTGATCTGCCCCAAAAGTCCTGAAAGCCCTTTAAATCAGGAGCAGTTTATTCTCCTTGTGCTTAGGCAAGAGCAGGTGCTTGGCAAATATTTACTGATGAATGTATTGGGGCTGGAGAATTGTTATGCAATTTAATAACTGTTTGAGGGTAAACATGAAAGAATTCAAAAGAAACACAAATAAAGAAAAATCATTTCTGACTGGAGGAATCACACATTACAACATAACATTCGAACTGAGCCCTGAATGATGAGTGGGTCACTCCAAAATTAGGACAGTTAGATAGATAAACAGAAAGCTAGGTGGAAGTTTATTGGTGCTGTGGTCCAGCAATGCATTTGATACTGTAAAATACCTCCATCATTTGAAAAGTGGGCTCAAAATTTTTAATCACATAAAATGTCTAGGTTGATTATTATGAAGTTAATAAAATGACAAGTGTGGCATTTTATTTGGTGGTATAATCTGGATCTATTCAGATCCCAGATATGGTTTGGTGCCACCTAATGGTAGTTATCTCTTCCAGATTAATATTAATGAGGACCATTCAGTGTTTTGGGGCTGGCTGGGACTTCTAAGATTCCTATAGCAATTACAAGAATCATTTAATGAAATTATACCTGTTCTGTAGGCCTGGTCAGAAGAGATTGGGTTAGGAGAACAGAGACCTGCTTCCCTAGATGGGGTTGCCTGCTACTTCCCTACTTAAAATCCCTCCCCTGTTCACGTCCCAATGATCTCTTCATTCCCTTCACCCCGAAGAAGTTAAAAAATTTAGCCAACTTCTCTAGAAGAAGAGAATGAACAAAGGGGCCAATTGTCAAGTACATTATATTAGAATTCCTGTTAGCATAGGGCTCATTGTCACAGGATTTTACTATATTTGACTCCCTTTTATGGCCTATAAGAGATCAATCAACTTAAAGCTGTATACCTCAGTTGCAAAGCAACCAATTCCACCAGCAGATGCTTTTAATTGGTGGAAAATCATGGCCCAGACACTACTCTCTCTCTTTTTTTAATATCTTATTTTATTTATTTATTTGGCAGACAGAGATCACAAGTAGGCAGAGAGGCAGGCAGAGAGAGGGGGAAGCAGGCTCCCTGCTGAGCAGAGAGCAGTATGTGGGGCTCGATCCCAGGACCCTGAGATCATGACCTGAGCCAAAGGCAGAGGCTCAACCCACTGAGCCACCCAGGTGCCCCAGACACTACTCTCTTTTAATATATATACATTAGTACTAGCTCTGTGATCATCCAGAAGGATGCTATGCCCATCAAACATTAGAAAAGAGATGGCACATATTTGCTAAGTTTTCCCTTTTACAGACTAAATTTCCAGAGTTCTCTCATGAACTACTTGTCTTTAATTCCTCTTGTAATTCCTCTTGTATCCCAAAAGCCAAGGGAAGTGCCTAGAACACAGTGGGCGCTTAGTAAAGACGTACTGAATGAGTATGTGAATGAACAAATAGTTCCAAAAGCTTTTGACTTATAAGGGGCATATCCTCATTTATCTCCTTTCCTCTTCAATTGTGGCACCCAAAATAGTGTAAAACCTGGGGATTGTCCAGCAAGAACAAAGAACCAGAGTGATCACTACTTCCATCCTAGATGCTAAACATCCAGAAATTCAACATAAGACTGACTTCTCTTTTTGAACAATGCTGTTACTATGGATTCATATCAAGTTTATAGTCAGCTAAGACCCCCTGAGATTTTTTTCACAGATCTATTGTTAAGTTACATCTTCCCCAATTGAGTTTTCAGACTGAAGTGCAAGACCTCACATTATTCCCTGTAAATTTTGTCTTACTGGATTTAGGCCATTATACCAGCATCTAAAGACCTCTTTGAGCCTTGATTCTGACCTCTGACATATTAGATATTCAGCCTAGCTTTGTGCCACTTACAAATTTTATCAGCATTCTCTCACTGTCCTCACTAGGTCTTCAATAAGTCACTGGACAAAATCCTAGACAGAGCCCCGAGACTTGCTCCAAAAGATTCACCTCCAGCTTACTGGTCATTTATCTTGTAGCTGCACTATTGCCTGAGGCCACACGGGATGTCATAAGAAAGAGAAATAATATAGCATCAGAGCTTAGACCTCTTTTGTAACCCCAGCTTATCATTTACGTTTCTTCTGGCAACAAATAAGGAAAGAACATAGCCTTGATTGAACCCATGAGTTCTTGTCATCATTAGAACAACTAACATTAATATCATGAATCCCATTTTACAGATGTGAAAATAAAGGTTTAAAAGATTAAATAAATGAACCAAACTATGTAAGTTGAAGGCAACAAAGCCAACATTAGAACCCAGGTTTTTCTCAATTTGAAGCTCTTGCTCCTTTCACTAAATCTGTATTCCATACAAATCTAATTTTATAAGACAGAAAATTTTTAAAACTCAGCAACAGAGGAACCAACAGTTGCCACCTCAGTATAATATTATATTATATCCAGACATCTTTGGGCCTTTGGGCCTTTTTGCAGCCTTTTGAACATTTGAAATAGAAATAAATTCTGGCTTTTAAAAAAAGGTTTGCTGGGAAATTAATCATCTTACACAGATACATGGAGTAGTTGGTAATAAGCCTATTTGGTAAACATCTAGTGAAAACTGGCCCTTCATCTCCTTTCACCTATACCATGCTTCAGGATAGGAAAACACCTGCCTTTACTTTAGGTGGAAATCAAAACCAATCAGTAGGGGCACCTGGGTGGTGCAGTTGGTTGAGCGTCCGACTCTTTGTTTCAGCTCTGGTCCAGATCTCCAGGTCACAAGATGGAGCTACATGTGGGGCTCATGCTCAGCATGCAGTCTCCTTGGGACACCCTTTCTGTCTCCCTCAGCCCTTTCCCCCTTCTCCCTTCCATATAAATAAATCTTTAAAACAAAACCAATCAGTAAATATTTTGCAAGTATATTTTTGGATAAATATTTCTCTTATGAGTTTCTGAGTGCACACAGAAAAAAGATATGGACCCTTCCCTCAAGAGTAGGAAGACATTGGGGCACCTGGGTGGCTCAGTGGGTTGGGCCTCTGCCTTCGGCTCAGGTCATGATCTCAGCATCCTGGGATCGAGCTCCGCATGGGGCTCTCTGCTCAGTGGGGAGCCTGCTTCCCTCTCTCTCTGCCTGCCTCTCTGCCTACCTGTGATCTCTCTGTCAAAATAAATAAATAAAATCTTAAAAAAAAAAAGAGTAGGAAGACATAACATACAGGACTTGATTCCAACCCATCTATACAATTTAACCCCTCCCCCTCCTTTTTTTTTTTTTAGAAATCTCTACACTCGATGTGAGGCTTGAACGCACAACTCGTTGATCAAGAATCCCATGCTCTTCCAAGTGAGCCAGCCAGGCACTCCTACAATACAACAATGTTGTATTAATGGTCCATCACAGGTGAGACAGGATGGAATATACAGGTATAAGTAAGAGATGGCTCCTGGAAGCAGATTGCCTCCACTCTAGTAAAGTGCATGCGTGAAGAAAATACATAGGATAAAGTATAACAGTATATTAGTGCCGCAAGAGATAAAGGCAGTGTTCCAGTGACTCAAGGAATAATGAGAGACTTTCCTAAGATCTAGCATGATGCTGGCTCTTTGTACTCATGGCAAAAGGAACGTTTCACAATTATAGAAATAGTAGTTCAGAGTAGGAAATTCTCTTGCCCTGCAAAAGAGGAAAAATTACAGTTGGGAAATGAAACTTGATGTTGATCTTGAGAAATTGGTAAGATTTAGTTGTACCATGAGTCTATTCCAAGACTCTTCATCAACACTGTTCAATGTGATAGTCAGTGGCAATTAAGCACTTAAGATGTGGCTAGTCAAAACTGAGATGTGCAATAAGTATTAAATGTGTACCAGTAGATGCCTTAGTACAAAGAAAATAATTTAAAACATCCCATTAACAATTTTTGATATCAGTTATAGTTTGAAATGATAATATTTTGGATATATTAGGTTAAATAGGATATATTATTAAACTAATTTCTATTGTTCCATCTTTTTAAGGTGGCTACTAGAAAATTTAAACTCTCATATGTGGCTTGTACTCTGTTTCTGTCAGCACCAACGTGGAGAGTGTCTGACATAAAGAAGGAGCTCACCACCTTCTTTTTGACTAAGAGATAGGAAGGCAATTCCAAGACAAGCAAACAACAAAAATAGTGGCACAGGTTCCAAAACTAAGGCATGTCCAGGGTACAGGGGGAAAAAAGAGTGATGGTACTTTGGAAAAAAGACAGGGTATAAATGTACCATTTTTGTTTTTATGTTTGTATAGAGGTCACCTAACTTTTTTCTTTATCTGCTCTGTGGGACTCATTAATTAGAGGAAATAACCACCATAATGATAACAAATAATTTATCTTAAAGCAAGTATATACATGCAGTTTAGTATTTTAAGAGAATGAAAGGTCTTGGTTCTTCATGAATATGCTTTGTGACATTGCCTAGATGACTCCATTAATCTCTTAGGTCTTCCTTTCTACAAAATAAAGGAGTTGGACTGAGGTCCCTGCATTTCTACTGTGGAGGGGTGGGGGGTAAGGAGAATAGCCTATGGGACCAAAGCAATTGGTTATATTCAAGTTCCTGCTGATGTGTGCATTTCCTTCCTCTAATCTTGTTGCTATTAGGCTTAAACTGCCTCAGAAACTCAACAAATCTTTCTTAACATTCTACTTTTGGCCCTTGTTAGGAGAAAACATAAAAGAAAAATGTTGGTCAGCTCAGCAAACTGCCAGTCATCACAGTATTTTTTTTTTTTTAAGCCCAGGAGTTGATGAAAAATACATTCATTCTAAGTTCACCTATGAAAATTTGGTAAATTGTTGTAAATACTATTTGTTTGGTCCTAAATAATACCTCTTGTGGGAATAGCTAAATACATGGGCTTCAGGTCATAAAATGATCTGAGTCAAGATGACCAAAATTTGAATTACAGTTATATTTTCTAAAGATATTGTTTGTTGTCTCTCTTAAAGCCAGATGGTAAGCTGAGCCAGAGATATAAAATAATTGAATTAAATTCCTTGTATTGTTAAATTAAATATTGAATTAAATTCCTAGTATATGCTATACTAGAAGACTTAGTTGGATTGGTTGGTGGAATATATTAGTCAAGATTCTCATGGTAGCCAGGAAAGATACCCATCTCAAATAGTTTAAGCTAAAAAGGGACTGCAATTGGGCCATCAGACTGAGAGGATATTCAAAACAGCTATTTCATCATTTCTCTATTTGCTCAGCTCACACCTTTGCTTCTCTCTGCACATGAGCCTCTGTGACTTCAGACAGTCTTGCTCCATGTATTGAGGAAAGGAAGGTAAAAGACCACCAAAAGTTCCCGTTGTGTCATCCCAGCATTGCTCTTCAAGAGACAGCATTTTTTTTCATACACAAAATCCCAAAGAAGAAGTCTGATTGGCCAGTTTTGGATCACAAGCCAGGGATTACTATGATTAATGAGGCCTGATAACATGCTTAAGCAGAAGATCGAAATACTGTGTTTGGCAGATTCCAAAGTACCGCATGGTCAGTTGTGCAAAGGAAGGGACATATTTATACTAGAAGAAAGAGGAAAGGTATGCTGAGCAGATTTAAAAAAAAAAAAAATGTCCAGCACAAGAAGTCCTGCCTATGACCACTTCCTTTGGATCATAAAAACCCACTTCAGTCTACTTAAGAACTTTGTGGTCATCTCTTTGTTTGCCCCTGACAACAGTAGCAGGCATCACCCAAATCCTCAAACTTTGTTCTGACAGTGATTAATGCCTACAGGTTCAGGGCACCATGAAAACAAGAAAGACTAACAGAGCAGCAAGGAAACAAGCCTCTGTTCTTGGGCTAGTTCATCATGCCTGACAGTGCCTACCATCAGTGGGGTTATCTTACTCGAACTTCGTCAGCTCTGGAAACTGAATGCCTTCTGGACCTGTGACTTCTTGCCTTAACCCTCCATGAGCTCTATCTCTTTCCTTCATGGAGTTTTGGCACCTTTCATATTCCGTCAACTCACCCAGCCCCCAAGGGCCTTTGCTGTCTCTACATCCACGTGATCCTTGAGCTTCTCATGCATAATGTTCTTTGTATATACTTTTTCACATTCTTCTATGTGTCCCTCCCCAAATTACAACTCTGGCACTTCACCAATAATTCAGCCCTTATTTATTTCCTAATCAAACTGAGCATATTTGGTGCTGTCGAAACCAAGGAGCTAACCAGGCTCCCAGTCATGCATGAATGTATGTGGCCAGGGATAGTTTTGTAAAAAAACACAAAAGTAATAAGCCTTAATGGTGGCTTCACAAACGAGAAGGAGGTATCTCTGACATTGCTTGCCAAAACTTGCATTTCTACCATTAGAATCTGATTCTGTGGCTTTATCAAATTCTTATCTACTGTCAAAATGACGATCTTCAGTTGGAATTGGTTTATCAATCCTCTTCCCAAGAGAATAAAAGGACATAAAACCTACAAGTAACCAAAATGAGGACCAAGAGACACCATCCAAGAGGTCAAAACCACAGGACTGCTGACATTAAAGAGGACTCCTGTCTCTGGTGTTGTACTTCCCTAGCACATACATTTCTGCTTCTGATTTCCCTTTACTCATATGACCCAATCTGCTGTTTTCTTCTTACATTATTGGGACTCCTGACCCCACCCTAATCTTCCTTAGGACAGATGTCTCTTTTGTATCAGATCTGGGTGATTTGATGCTTCAACACATGTACTGACACCAGTGTAGGCTCAAAAGTAGGAAACTGAGGCTCCTGAAAGACCAGATTAGATGAGACACAGAAGAGATCAGCATCAGCACAGTGATGACAAGTTAATAGGGCTGGCAGAACCGTAACTGGCAGATTGCCAGCATCTTATCTTGCAGAAATGGAGTCCTGTTTGCTAGGTGGTTCTAAATGTTGATCGTAGTTCCAGGCCCAGAGAAATGAGGGGCACAGATTAGACAAGACTGTCAGTTCCTCTGGCCCTTCACTGGGATGTCTTGTATTACTGGGGTTTTGCTTGCCTGCATGTATGCTTGTCTTTATTTTTATTTTTTTTTTCTTGAAGATGTGTCCTACACTGGTGTCAATACAGTCATGGATGACATTCACAGTTGTTATCACACTTTGTATCATCTGAAAATGTCCAGATGAGTTGGAGGCAGTAATGAACAACCAGGCAGCCAGCTCTCATAAAGATGAATCAAACCATGGTGATCTGATAAGAAGACTTGTGAGATCCATGTTTTTCACTCAAAAGGGTAAGAGTTATTATATCTTCTGAAATCATCAATGTGATAAAGTAACCAACTAGAAGACACACTATTCATGCTTCACCCAAATGCACTGACTGGGTAAACAGAAAACCGCAGGTCCTACCAGCAACCATAAATTTAAAGTTAGTATTTCAGGTCTATATCTAAAGAATGACAGAGTATCATCTCTCCTGATTCATCCGGCAAGAATGCATCATCCTTTTTCTCCCAATCTAATCAGGAACACTTCTGCCATGTTCATTTTTCTTTATAAGTCAAAAAAGCGAAGAAGAGATTTAGGCCCTCTCTTCTACACCCCTCTTGACTCAGGGTTGTAGGGGGTGAGGGGAGGAAACAGGCTGCCTAAGAGGAAAACCTCAGATTCTATTCTGACAGCCCCACAGGTACTCTTGTTTTGACTGGACTCGATTTCAAATGCTGTACACAAGTGCCATCTAGTGGTCGTCAGTAAACTAACATAGCTCTTCAGAAAAGAAAGACTTAAAAGCCTTTCATGAATAACCAAAAGTGTTTTTTTAATCTTTTTTACTTAAACGGGACGAGTTTTCTGTATTTGCCTTCTTTTTTAAAGGAATTATTTCTTCCATCTGTTTCTCTTTGGTTGTGATAGAAGCATCTTGGCTCATTTTCTGTCAAAATGTGCTTCGAGCCATAAAATGTAGGCTGGGGTTTATTCACAAGGAAACACATTGAGAATGTCTCCTTTATCACCAGTCACTACTCTGTGGAATAAAATCGAGGTGTTTCTATATTAACATTGTACTCAAATTTTGCGAACATGTTAGGAATGAATAGTGACTAGAATGAAAGATAAGCAAGAAATTGGGAGGAGCCAACGACAGCCATCACCTTCAGTGTCTCCCCATTGCATATAGGATAACAACAGAAGCTACCACACCCAAATCAAAATCTCTAAAGTCTG
Source organism: Mellivora capensis (assembly GCA_004024625.1). Lineage (NCBI taxonomy): Eukaryota > Metazoa > Chordata > Mammalia > Carnivora > Mustelidae > Mellivora > Mellivora capensis. The sequence goes on from PISX010003371.1 coordinate 23,807, forward strand.
AGACAGACTCACTTTTCCGGCCTCTTTGTCCTCTGTGCCCTGGTACAAAGTTTGATCTCCACATTAGCCTATCCATTTACTCCTAAATAAATATATATTTTAGCCTCTCTTCATTTTCTTGCTATTGTCCCTTCCCTAGTCTACGATATTCTTTCTCTCCTCTCCCTGCTTATTCAATCCTATTCATTCTTCAAGTTATATATTACTGTAATAGGATATCAAAATGGATGTCAAGACTAAAAAATAGTCTTATATCGCATTGAAATCTGTATTTAATTAGTTATTGCTGTATAACAAATAACCCCAAACCTTAGTGGCTTTAAACTAGAACATTAATTATTGTCCACAACCCTATGAGTTATTTGGGTAGTGGCAGCCTCGACTAGGCTTACTCATGCATCTGTGCTCAGTGGTGGGTCATGTGGGCAGCTCTCCTATTCCTGTTCCAGCTCTTTTGCATGTCTGTTGGTGTAAATAATAAGAAATATATATATCTGGTTATTGTTCCTGGCTCTTGACACAGAGCTCCTAAAACCCTTGGAATTAAGTGAGTGATAGGAGCCCTAGGACATCATTTGTTCTAATATTTGGTCTTGGTCTTTGTTCATGATACAAAACTCCTAAACCCATTGGAATTTCCTGGGTGATAGGAAAGTCTTTTATTTTCAGGAGACAACTCTTGGTGGGCTCCTGATAGCCTCAGGATGAGGACCAGTCACCAGAAAGACCATGCCATGATTAGATGCTTGGAACTTTCAGTCTGGAGATTGAATTAATAATCAGTCATGCCTATGTGATGAAGCCTCTATAAAAATCCCTGAACTACCAGGTTTGGAGAGCTTCTGTGTTGGTGAACACATCCACGTGCTGGGAGAGTGGCACACCTCTACTCCACAGGGACAGAAGCTTCTGTCTCAGGACCCTCCCAACCTTCATGAGGCTATTCATCTCATGAGGCTTCATGAGGCTATTCATCTCTGTCCTTTATGATAAACCAACGAATGTAAGTAAGTGTTTCCCTGCATTCTGTGAGCCCTTAAAGTAAATGACCAAACCTGAGAAGAGGATTGTGGGAACACCAATTTATAGCCAGTTGGCCAGAAGTACAGAGGACAACGTGGGACTTGCAACTGATGTCTGAAGTGGAGAGCAGTCTTGTGGGACCAAACCACTAACCTTAAGGTTATAATTAAATTGTAGGATATCCAGTTGGTATCCAGAGATTTGGAGAATTGATTGATTGAAGGAAAAAAAAAATCCCATGTGTTTTGATGTCAAAAATTTTCTGAAGCAACTACAGGAAAATAGTTTCCTGTTTAATTAGTTAAGATGGTCACAGCTGTGACAACTAGCCTATTCTCTCAGTGCTTTCCTATATAGTAGGCTAGCCTGGGTTTGCTCACATAGTGGAACAAGGTACCCAGAAAGAGCAGAAACACTCATCGCTTCTTGAGTTCCAGGCTTGGAACTGGGGAACTGGAACTGTCACTTCTACTATAATAGGTTGGCCAAGGAAAAACCACAAGATCAGTTCAAATTACAAAGAAATAGACTCTACCTCTTGGAGCGCCTGGGTGGCTCAGTCAGTTGAGCATCTGACTCTTAATTTTGACTCAGGTCATGATCTCAGTCATGGGGTTGTGCCCCACCTCAGGTCCCCACCCCACCCCCACCCCCTGCCATGCTCAGCCAGAAGCCAGCTTGAGATTCTTTCCATCTCCCTCTGCTGCTCCTCAGGCTCATGTGGTCTGCCTCTTTCTCTCTCTTTCAAATAAATAAATCTTAAAAAAAAAAAAAAAAGGAAATAGACTCCGCCTTCTGATAGGATGAATTACAAAGTCACTTTGTACAGAATATAAATTCCAGAGAAATTAAGAAAAATGGTCATTTTAGCAGTCAGCCTGTCTCAAGGCCTCCATAGATCTATATTTCAAAATGACATGAGAGTCCCTCTGTAGAACTTAAAAGGAACTATCTGAAACTAGGTTTGCAGTTCCTAAATCCTTGCTCTCATCAAGAATTAGGGATCAGAGAGATAGGGTACCATGCTTTGAATATAACTAACACTCCCTCCTACACACACCCCAAGATAAAGGGTAACAAGTGCCTTCCTTAACCTAAGTGTACAAAGAGGTAATTCAGAGAGACTTCTTAAAGAGCTTGAAATGTGTCTCCTAAAATCTGGAGGATGCTGTGAACTGCTGTCTGACTCAATCAGGATAAATATGAAGTAAGGACAGCTGGATAAAGCACTGTAGTTTGTGAAATCACTGAACTCCCACCAATGATGGGTCACAAGTGCAAGGCTTCCTGTGGAAGAGATGTGAACTAAGAGTTTTAAAGAGATGATATAAGGTTGTCTTGGATCGCCATCTAGACAGCCTTGAGAAGGACTCAAGCAAAAGGAAGCATAATGTGTACCATGGGATGCCTGGAAGTCAAGTGACCAGTTGGAAAAGGAGTACAATTACCCATCGTGAGGCACATGATGATCAAAGATGATCAGATTAGGAGAAGGTTGGAGGTAGGGTTCCAAAGAGACCTAGATACACCCCTCATGAGAAAAAGAATCAGTCTTTGATAGAAGAAACCCAGATCACAGAGATACCACCAGTCAAGTAAGAACTTTCCTGCTGCCACTGACTCCCTTTGTCTCCTCTCCAGCCCTCAATCCACCAAGATAATTCATGTTAAGAAAGATGAACAAAGAGCAGGAGGACTATGTGAAGGAAAAAGATCTATAGTTCCTTATTTTTTTTCTTCACCAGACCTAATCTTTAGTTAGAGAGGCAGAGAAGCTGTAATTTTAAGAGAAGTTCTACTTTTTTATTGTTACACTGGACATACTAATTCCTGGGTTGGAACCACTTTTATAACCTCAGCTTTACCAAGAGTATTGGACCATGCTTTAGTTTTCACTCAAAAGGTAAGGTAAATACTAGTCCTGTATACAGCACATGTTTGAATGGGTGGTGGAGAAATAAATCAAGTTGTTTTGTAATTATGTCTCTTGAGTGTTGCAAGTTCAGGATAATGATTTCCTCAAATTTTCTGTTTAGGGCAGCTGTCCCAGGTGCCTTTTCAGTCACTGCCCTCTTTTCCTTCTCTGGATTGTTAGGGTTTTTCTCAAAAGAAATCATAAAGTCTACCTAAAGCTAAAAAATGTGAATTGGAATTATAACTTACTATATAACATTGAGCATGTCCCATAAGCTCTCTGACCCTCTATTCCTTTCACCAAAAGTAAAATATGATAATAATATGTAGGTCCATGATTATTGAAAGTGTTAGATGAGCTACTGCAAATGAAAAAATTTTTAATATTTATTGCTTTAGAAATTAAAATATTTAAAAAACATTAATTCACTTATAATAACAATAATAAACCCATTACATGTTTACATAAGTAATATATTTGCATGAAAAATAACTGTATTTTCCAAAGCAAAATAATTCAGGGAGATAGGTGGCATTGTTTTTCATTTTTAATGAATTCTTTTAATGTCTGCCCTAATAGAAGATAGCTAGATTCTTTATCTGTTTCTGCACTCAATACTGCAATCTGTGATCTTGTTTATATTACATGAAGAAAATCTGGCCTCAAATAGATATGTAGTTGATAAGGGGAGGAGTATTTTATTAGCAATTTCAGATCATTGTGGTTACTCTTCTTTAATACTACACCAAAACTCAGCAAGTGGTAATTCCTTAAAGTTAGTTACAACATGAAATATGAAACCATATCAATGATATTCATACTCTGTTACATAAAAATCTACTGGTGTGTTGTATACTTTGAGTAGATCTTTCATCCATGCATTATTTTTAAACATTCTGTATTCATCATTTGGAAAATACTAGCTCACTGAGCTATATGGATCATCTAAATATTGATATATTTCATTATATAATAACATTATATGATAATAATTTCATTATATAAAACCCCCACATTTATTAATAATATCACCACTGACTTCATCATAAAATTTCTTGAGTATTAGACATCTACCATGGTCATGTGGCAAATACAAGAGGTCCATACTGCCAATTTTTGCTTAAAAGCTCAAATGTTTTCATTGGCAATCAATATTTTTCATTGTTTTCTTGAAGTGACAGATTCACATTGTTCGTTTTCAAAAAATGTCTGCCAAATTCTCAAGTCTGAATAACCATAATTTGTCTGTCAGTGTTTGATTTCAAGCAAAATGGATCTCACTAAAAAAGCTGCTAGTTACATGATTTCAAAAGTGTTTTTCAAATAGGAAAGAGAGTATCTATAATATTGGCTACATTGTTTGTGTTTCTTGGCCAAGTTAACAGTGGTAGCCTTCACTCATGTATCTCAACAGGAATTTTATTTTGGCTTGAATCATCCAGAAGAGCCATAGTAATAATGCCAAATTTAGGGAATCACAGAACTACAAAATATTTTAGATGTCATGTAGTCTACTCTATGAGAAAATTTTCTCTATAGCAAGCTTAACATAAGATCATTCAGCTTCTGACCAAGTTCTTCCAGTGACATGAATCTCAGTAGTTCTCGAAGAAACCCATTCTACCATTTTTAGACAGCTTCAGTTATTAGATGTTCATCATATTAAGCCATAATGTTCCTTCCTTGATTTCATGATGCAAAAGAGAAAGAATCTACTTTCTCTTCCATATGGCTAACCCCCAAGCATCAAATCCTCAAAATTTTTAAATTTGTTGAGTTTAAAAGACCACTTTAAGCCATAACCTTCACTACGTACACACACACACACACACACACACACACACACACACACACCCTTCCCTCATCATGCTGTTTCTTCTCTAGGACAGAACCTGATATTTTCACTACTCATCCTCAAATAACATAGTTTTTAGGTCCATGTCACCTTATCATCCTAGACTCTTTCTGTTCACTATCTGTGCCTCTTAAAAATAGCACCAGAATGCTATTAAAGGATTCTGAATTAAATCTTTCTGGATCAGAATTCATTTCTTTCCTGTACACTGTTTTGTTTTGATGCAGCCTACAATTGTATCCTCTTTTTTGTTTGCAATTATGTTTGCTTATTTTTCAGAATCACATCAAACTGCAGGCTTATACTGAATTAGTCTTCAAGAAACATCTCCAACTTTTTCCTGTATGTGCATTGTTACTTTAGTTTCCTATTCTGTACTTGTGCAATTAATATTTTAGGCTAAAGGAAGGAACTTACATACTATACTGAAAACAATTATCTTATTGGTTTATACTGCTTTAGAATGATCCTGCTGTTTAAATATTTATCAACTTTTATTTTATATCTCTGGTAGAGAATACTTGCAGGTCACCAAAACCTAGTCTCTTCTTCCTGGGAACATGACTGGATTACATTTCCCAGCCCCATGTGTAGTTAGATGCATCTCTGAGATGGATTTCCAGCCAACTCAATGTGAGTAAAGAGAGTTTATACTACTTTAGGGGACTTTTAAGCAGCAGCATGACTACTGCATTCCCTCCTACTCTTGAACATGAACATCATGACTCATATTAACTGTTGACCATACTTAACCATACTGCTGTCAAAAGATCTTTGGGTATGACAGAGCCATAAGCAGAAGGAGCCTGGCTCCCTGAATCTCTGTGCAGAGATCTTAGAATCTGATCTTCTGATCTTAGAATACCTGCCCTGGAATTGCATGAGCAAGAAATAAAATATTCCTTAAGCCACTTAATGCGGGGTCTATCTATTACAACAGCTTAGCCTACATTAACTAATATAATTACAACAAAGTGATGGTAGATGTGATTTTAAGGTTTGTGTCTTTATCCAAATTGATTATTTTTCTGGGGTTAGAGTAGTAAAGAGAAATAAATGGCCACTGATAAAATTAAGCTTTCCTTATGCCTGTGCTTCATTTGGGCTGAAGAAATCTGTTTTATTTCCTAGGAGAGTTGGGCTCAAGAAACCTATTTTAGTTCCTTGGAGATACCGGAAGCCTCTGATTCTGGTCATATTGTGCTTTATTGTGTAACCTCTTTGAAGTTATTTCCATCTTCCTCAGCCAGTCAGTAACTCTCTCTACTGTGCTCCCACTGAAACCTCGTCTAGGCTTCATGACTTGGAATTCCATTAAAATTGTTTACCTGCTGTCCTTTCATTAGGCTCTGTGCTCCTAAGAATAGGGACCATATCTTATTGATCTCTATATTCTCAGTACTGTGTTACAGTGTTTGACACAAAGGGAATACACAGTAAATGCTTGCGAACGGATGAATAAATAAATGAATACTTTAAAATTTGGGCCTACAAGAAAAAGAAATCATCAGGAGACAGTGGTTCTAACATCACTAAGTTTTCATTAGTGCCAAATAAACACTGAGTGTCTGAGTACAAATTTATAGGGACAGGGTAATTAGTCATCTGGAGAGTCTCTCTGGTATTTGGAGATCTGTGAGTCCATTGATAATCGTATTTCTGCTTCAGCTCTCTAGAACTAGTCATGGTATCATTATCACCTATGACTAGCCCTTGTGGAACAAGCCTCTGAAAACCAGAGCATGTTTTTCAAACCTTGCACATTCTCTTAAGATGGAATCTACTGTCTCCTTAGATTTCCTACTTTGGATTCGATTTATTTAAGACTATTCATGACAGCCAGATGGTCCACACTAGTTTCAGACAATTTATCACAGTGCTCAGCTGTTGCATTAAATCTATTTCTTAAAGGAGAAAAATCATTTATTATTTTAACAAGAAGAGAATAGGGCTCCACACCTACAAAATAGCCTGGATCAGCTTATGGCTTCTTGCTCTTTAGAATCTTTATCTAGAACTTGTTTGATTGGCTCAAACTCCATTCAACGTCCTATGGAAATCTAAAGCAAATAGCAGATTTTCTCCAAATTCTTGTGGCTATGGAGGTGGATGGGATATGTCTTAATGATGATCTCCTGCTTGGAGTTTGTCTCACCTTGTCAGGGTACACACAGCATTCTATACCACATCAACCCAGGCATGAAGATAAACCCCTTCCTCAGTTACCACGAAAAATCCCATCAAATGTTGTCAATGGTTTGGGGGAAAGGGAAGCTCACATTATAGAACTGTAAACAACTTCAAAATGAATGTTAGCCTTGCTCTTTCAATTACTTTTAACCCACACCAGGGATTTTTATTTTTTTTTAAACAGGCTACTTCACCTACGATGCCTCAGTCCTGTGTGTTCTCGGTGGTTCTTCTCTCCTTCTTCTGACTCTTCTACCTTCTCTCTCCCATCACAATTTCTATGTATTTCTAATTTTAAGACATGTAGTTATTTCATTTGTGTGTTGGGTTCCTGCAGACCCAGTCTCAGATGAGGATTTTACCTTTCTCTCTGAATCTTACCAAGGCACTTTCCTAAACAATTATTTTTTTTTAAAGTGGAATTCTGTCTCCAACTGTAAAGCAAAACTTTAAAGCCATTATAAGTTCATTCTGAGTGAGGGGGAGAGACTGCTGATATCTGGACCTCAGACATTTTGTATAGAGACTTGTCCAAAGGTCTACAGTACATCCATTGCAGAATATGGCACTCTCTCTGGAACTCTCAGCTCCAAGTTGACTCCTCACCACAAGTCATATCACCAGCCTCTGCAGTATGCTTCAGCATAGATCCTAAGCCCAGTCAGTACCCCTCCAAACTCCTCCCTTCATGCCCAACTTTGGTAATAGTACACTTTCCTTGTTTTCTGATCCTATGTTCCTCTCTTCACCACCTGCCCATTAATTATCTGTATCCATCTAAGATTGGGACTCTGATATCCCAATGCATCTTAGAGCTACAACACCAGCTTTCAGTATTTCACTATTCCAGAATATTGTGATATTTCCATGTACAAAATTACTACATTTTGTTTGTGTTTTTCAAAATCTCAGATCTGTATGATTTATGTCCTGAGCTAAACCTTTAAGAACCATTCTGAACATGTCCCCCCCCCTATTTAAAATCCCTATAATGTATCCTGTTATTTAAATTCACATTTCCTGAGTTGTTAAAGAGGTTGGGAATATTTTCTTATATTTATTAGTTCATTCGAATTTGTTTATAACTAGATGACCTTGATAAAGTGTTAGAAGTTAGATGGAGATGGGGGAAGCCAAGAAAAACTAGAAGTGGTTATATTGTTTAATTAGCCATTACTTAGATGAAGTATATTATATGCAATATCAAAATAGGGTTAGGCATTAGATAATCAGCATTCAGACATATGTGGAGATAGAATTATTCACATCTTGTCAATAAGACCAACATATAATATGGACTATCCTTAAACATTCCTCTAACCTGTATCTTACATGCTCTCTCTTGAAGTTGGGTGCAAGAGGGGTTAATAATTGTTTCTACATAACATCAATATATCTCCTCAAAAAGTTCATACAACCACACGTGCGTGTGTGCGTGCATGCGTGCGCACGCACACACACACACACACACACACACCCTCCAGATGTGTTGTCTTCCTGTTCCAGACACCTGATTGTTTCTAAATAGCTAGGTGCGTGGCCTCCTGCAGGTGGAACATCTGGGTGATTGACTGTATTCTTCCCTATTCATCCAAAAGTTTTGGCAGCTAGTTGCAGACAGATTGAAAATCTTCCCCTGAAACACACAGGAGTAGCCTCTGTCAGCTGGATATTGACAGGATCTGTGGTAGAGTTTTTTTTTCCCCCAGGTCTCAGCTACCATCAAAATGTTATTTTCCAGCTGCTAGGTGCTGGTCTTTTATATTATAGCTCAAGAATAAGTTATATTCAGGATGAAACATGAAAAATACATTTAGTAAGATTTCAGTCCCGGCAGAGGTATTTGTATGACAGATAAAGTCACAAAATGGTATATAGGGCAATGTACTTGTGAATATCATACTATTTGACATCTGAAATTTCCCCTCATGACCAATTTGGGCTTTTTCTGTGGGAAGAATTGGAATTGGTCATCTATTGGCAATTAAACTTACATTTGTCCAGAATTATGTGTCCACTTATTCTAGTGAACAGTGGAAAACTAAATCAAGGAATTTTTTGAGTTCTGAAGGAATAAAAATGTGGTTTACATTAATTATAGATTACTTGGCATTAACAATCATAAATTGTGTAAAATATATCTATAGAGTAAAATATATACACAATATTTTCTGCATATGCATACATTATTACCTGTATGGTTTGGTGGATAAGAACATCTATTTTGGCAACCAGACTGTGTATGAATATTGGCTTTATCACCTATCTACATGAACTTGGGCAAATTTTTTAACCTCTGTGACTCTATAAAATGTGAATTATGGTAGAGCCTGCATCATAAGGTCACTGTGTGAGGGTTAAGTAAAATAATATGGGTTAAGTAAAATAATAATATAAAATAAAATATTATGAGGGTTAAGTAAAATAACCAGGCACGTGAGAGGTGCCTGGTACAGAACAGACTCTCAATAAACATAGTAGGACTAAATCTGGGTGAAACAGAGTGTGTGAATGTGTGTGCATGTGTGTGCTAAAGACCTAGATACATTTTTTTTCTAAATAATGAAAAGGTTTTAGGATTGATTTTCTGAATTTTATCTTCAAAGGACTATCATAGGATTCATAGGTTGTAGGTTATAGAAAGAAAGCAAACTTATAGAATGGTAGGAAATAAAATGTAGCTATTAGAGCTTTTCTCTATATTGTTCATCTTTCTTAAATATCATTTTGATCATTTCACTTCCCTGCTTTAAAATCTTCAGTGGATTTTGATCAAGTTCTTGCTCAACCACTTACAAATTATTTGACTTTGGGTCAGCCATCATGTCTTCATCTATTAATGATAATGGGAATTCTTGTCCTACCTGCCATTTGGAACTGTTGCAAGGATCAGGTGGGAAAAGTTATATCTGCCACTCTTGTCTGCCTGATTCCTTCTTCCCTTGGAAGAACTGTGCCCTTTCTCCAACTGCATGTCTCCTGGGGGACTGTCCATCATAGGGATCTGCTTGCTTCTTATCTCAAACCTGGGCATGTGGTAGATGCCAGATCAATTTTGGCATTCTATTCTCATGTTTTTCAGCAATGGATCCAAGAACGAGGAGTAGTCTATCCATGAATTTATTTATTTATTTATTTATTTATTTATTTATTTATTTTAAAGATTTTATTTATTTATTTGACAGACAGAGATCACAAGGAGGCAGAGATGCGGGGCTCAATCCCAGGACCCTGAGATCATGACCTGAGCCAAAGGCAGAGGCTTTAACCCACTGAGCCACGCAGGCACCCCTATCCATGAATTTAGATATGAACAGACTCTTAGTAAGAAAACAGCCTCTTCTTGGATCACCATTTGTATGTAGGATTTGGGCTGGGACTATTGCCCCCATCTTCCCCAACTATATAAGGAAAGCTGTCTATAATAGCAGAGAGAGAAGACAATCAGTAGAAAAAAGCAAATATGCACAAAGAAGGCAGAGCAAGTCCATAGGAAAACCAATTTTCCAATCTTGCTATAAATCTGTAGTACATCATTGTAGTTATTTCTCACTCTCCTGTAGCCCTCACCCTCCAAGTTCATGCCTTCACTTGCATTGTTCTTTTGTCACTTCTCTTCCTTCAGCTCACCTGCAACACTCGGATTTCTTTTCCTGATGCATTTTCAAATCTTGGGTCCTTCCATTTCTAGATTTCTTACACTTCTCCATCCCTTACTGATTTCCCGCTCTGAAATTTTACCAAATATTACCATGTATTTCATATTTGGGTACTTAATTATATAATGACCTTTGTATGTTTTATGTATCAATCTAGATTTCTAATTCACACCTGCTTCCATATTTCAGTCACCACATTTCTCTTACTCTACAGCAGAATGAAGGATGCTTGCTTGCCAGCTCCTTCCCTTTTAAACCTAATCCATTTTCACAGCAAAATGAATGGGTCTTTAATAGATAGTGCTTAGTGGAAAAGTAAAAAAAAAAACACAATGTTATGCCAACACCATTTGCAGACATTAAACACACTCATAGACAAATAAACATGCATCTTATAAAAATCTATATAAACAAAAAGATAGATATTAAACTCAATAAAGTGGCTGTGGAAGAAGGACATAATTATAGGAGTAGGGTACAGTGATGGAAAAGGCCTTGCATGGAGTAGTGGAGATGGTATGATGTAAACTAAAGAAGATTTTAAAACTCAACCTTCCTCAGCTGGGGTCTTAAATAAATTCATAAATATATACTTATATTCTGGGTCACAAGTGTTACAAGATCCCTCAACAGTTCTGGGAATTAATATCCTAACCCTACCCATGTATATATTTTCTTACATATGCTCTGCTTATACAATAAAGCAAAAAGATTGCACATCAAGTGGATATCAAAATTTAAGAAAATCCAATATAAGGAAATATGGATTAAAAAATTCTAAAACATATATTAAAAAGATGAGGAAGCAATTATTTCTATTGCCAAAAAAATGTGTCCTATTTAATAGATAACTTGCTGCAAGGTTAATTTAAAAATGAGCAGTCCAGTTCATGTAAAAGCATATTTCAATTAAAATGTTCTTCTACTTATAAAAATTTAATTCACACCAATATTTCATAAAGAGAAGCAGCTCTATTTTTGTTGTTGTTGTTGAAACTCTGCTTTTCTGAGTTCAGTTTACATGTTCTCTATCTTAATAATGAATGAAGTATGCAGTATAAAATACATACTAGAGAAGTCTGAGAACATTTATTTCAAGCGTAATTTAACTAATCTAAAAGTTCATTTTCCAAGTACTAGTTGAGAGATTTTTTTTTTAACTTTGGGGTATTTTTTTAATGCTGGGCAACAACAAAGGCATTCAAGAGCGGAGACACAGGGTGGTTTTTTTTTTTGTTATCCCTAGATTTGCAGGGTCTGATGATGGTGGTGATCACACTAATGATGTTAATGACAGTAATAATGTTGATGGGAAAGGTAGTCAAGACTGCCAAAATGAAAAATCTCATGTTTGAAATGCGCCCTTTTAAATTGTCATTTCTTCCTTTTATTTTTTTCCCCTTTCTCCACTGGCAATAATAGGTAGAGAGTCACAAATAATTTCAAACTACATTATATTCCTTGACACAGGGAACCATAACTTAAATCACCGGTTCTCAACCAAGTTGTCATGACATACTCATTTGTTCATAACAACGATGGAATACTTCAAAATCAATCTTAGTGTATGATGTAAGTAATGAGATATTAATAGGGAAAATACTTTAAAATATGTTTTTTGACAAAATAGAGTATCTTTGAGGTTCTACCATGAACAATGTCACTTTCACACATTTTCTTTCAAATATGCTCTCCTGAGAGAGGAAAAAATGATGACATAATGAGTACATTAAAAATTGTACCGAAAGCCCTTCTATTTTGTCCATACCAAGCCCCATGCTGAAAACCTTCATAGTTCCTCATTTTAAATGTCCTGTCATCCCATAAACAAGGAAAGATCCCAGCGTTCAAGTCTGTCGCAATCTCACAATCTAAATCTAACAATGGGATTCTTGATGGCAGAATTGGCACAAAAATCTTTTGTCAAATTCTGAATCCTGAATTTTTGTCTAAAAAATATGGTCACCATGGCAATAGCTAAAAATATGTTTGTTAATTGCCATATAAATGAGAAGCAGAACCAGAGAACTGTTGTACAGACATTTAATTAGGTATAAACCAGTAATACATGAAAACCCACATAAATAAAAATTCTCTTTCATCAGAGCAATGCATTTAACTGATAATTTCAACATTTTTCATCTCTAAACTCTTTTTACTATGTCTGTTAACAAGAAAAAGAGAGAGAAGAAACTGCAAAGGGCATCCAAGCTTCTAAGAATTTATAAGACCAAAAAGGGAGACATTTGGTTATATTCGTACCTACAAGAGATTGCCAGTCATTTGCAGTGCACTGAATAAAGAATTGCCGTTTTCAATTCACACTGGGGAGAGAGAATGGGGAAATTCTATAGGTAAAAAGCAAAATGTCACATTCACACAAGATACTAAAAATACAAAGTTGAGTGAAGGGGAAAAAAGTGGGAAGAAAAGGAGAAAAGGAAAAGAAGGCTGTGGGTGGTGGGGCCAGACTGAAAGAGCAGGGACTGAATTGAGTTTTTAATTTTAAGAGGAGAAGGAATTAAATTCTTCACTAGAAAAATAAATCAAGGGAACTTTTATAGGGTGACTAATACATTAATAACCTACAGGAAGAGCTGAGTTCTCAGGTGATGTCAGTTCAAGGACAAAAGGGCAAGTTCCCACTCTCCAAACAGTGTCAAGGGATCTTCAATGAATTCACGGAGCAGAGACACAGAATCCGGAATTCTTAGAGATGCTTGTCTGTGTCCAGAAAGTCTCTTGTGTACATCGCTGAAAGGCCTTATTATTGACTAATGAGCTTGTCTGAATCACCTATTTGCTTTATTATTTGCAAGCAAACATACAATTAAGCCTGAGCTAATTTGAGATTCCAACTTTTCATTTTTAATGCAGCTTAGTTAACGCATAAAACCTTTCACAGTGTTTATGACAAAAAGGTTACTCTTTATTCTTTTGTGCCTGTGATTTTTTTCAAAGCAAGCTTCACTAGATGTCATTTTCTCCAGAAACTTTTTTTCCCTCCTTCCATTAGTGGAACAGTCTAATTACTGCATAATCAAAAAGAGAGGCGCACACGGCTGCCTGGCTTCACCACATCCACACAATGGTGCCGAATGCGCCTTAACAGTCCAGTGATCTGTCAGCAGCAAAAGTAATTGGAAATTGGGGCTATTTCTTCATGTACGGGTAGTGGGAGTTGTTCTTGTGCTTTGTTAATAGGCAAATCACTCGCAGGAGGTAGAGAGTCTATAGTTAGTTTGTAAAGACTCTTTATAACTTTTTTTTTTTTAAGTTAAGACACTGCTTTACTTCCTCCCAAAAATTTTTTTCAATTACACATTAAATGACTTGGCATTTGAGGTAATGTTATCTAGTGTTAATTCACCTGTTAGGAAATTGCCTCTCTCTAGAACCTGGGGTTAATAGAGTGCAAAAGACCATTCTTATCAAGGGGTGGGAGAAAGGCGATTAATTTACACTATAAATTAAAACATAGAAAATGGAAAGAAAACAGTCTCTGAGTTCTGGCCTCACTCCTGAAAAGCTATTATGTTTTGTTGTTTTTTTCTGTTTTTAATTTGTTATTTTTATCCACTTTAGCAGGCCTCTAATCATTCCAGGCAGAACACACAGCATGGATGAAACTATACATGAAAGAATATGCTTCAGGAAGCAAAATTAATTGACATTGCAGGGAACATATTCACAGAGTCCGTGGAGTTACAGCTGTGTGGCTTCTATTCACATCACAGCAAAATCATTTGTCTGTTTAATATTTGCAAAAGCACATTTGAAAAAGAAAACCATGAAATGCTAAGTAGCCTTGTTGACAAGCATGAATCTTCTTTGTCATATTTCACCTTTAATAAAAATAGTGATGCTAATAATGATTAAATCCATTTGTACCACATTCAGAGCACACTGCAGAGCAATGTAGGTCAGAGGATGGCTTCCAACAAGTGAGTCTGAAAATAACTGTTTATGGACCACGATGCTGCTCTTTGTGAAAAATCAGTTATTGTAAATAAAGTCTCTGGTTAATTAATAGCGCAAAAAACCCCAAATATCTAAAGAGAGAGATATATATTACTCAATTTCATTCCAGGAGACAGGCCTCTGTTCTCTACTTCACCCGCCTCCAACAACTAAAGGTAACAGCAGCTCTTGTCACAAGCAAAAATTTAAATCAGCTTACCTTTTACTTCCCTAACTGCCAGGTCCCAGCATCCTCATGATGTTTGGTGCCTTCCCAGGAGCCCACACTTAGGTGCTTCAAGTTATACGTTAGCATTTGCCTTCTTCCTCCCTGTCAGTACTTACTTGTCTCATTCCTTTCTCTCGAGACATAGGTCAGCAGACACAAGGATTTGGACCAATTGGCAATTGCCTAACATATAAATCAACTAAGTAATATGTGTGATTGATTGAGGGTTCACCATTTACATGTTTGGTGGCATTGGGCATGTCATTTCATATCTTAAGCCTCAGTTTTCTCATTTGTAAAATTGTGTCAGTAACCCTGTGAGGGTCTGGGGAAAATTAAATGAGATGAGCTCATATAAAACACCTACACCTATGCCTTAATAGTACTAGATAGAGGATTATTATCCCCACAACCAAGCGCAGTACCTGCCACATAATTGAAACTAGATATGTGTTTGTTGAATGGAATGAATGAATAAAGACAGATTAGGCCAGATTAGGCCTGAAATATCAGAACAAGTCATCAATCATGTAGCAGTTATTTTGTACATAAAATATGCAAACATCAATGTGTTCTCCATTTTGGACTAGTTTCTTTTCCTCCTATGATAAAGCAGAGATCACACAAATAAAAGATACATGTTTCATGGAATTAGAAATGACTCACTCTCATGAGGCACCTGGGGGGTTCAATGAGTTAAACCTTTGCCTTTGGCTCAGGTCATGATATCAGGGTCCTGGGATCGAGCCCCATATCAGGCTCTCTGCTCGGTGGGGAGCCTGCTTCCCCCTCTCTCTCTGCCTGTCTCTGCTGCTGTGATCTCCCTCTCTCTCTGTCAAATAAGTAAACATTTAAAAAAATTTTTTTTTAAAGAAATGACTCTCTCTTCACCTGGCAATTTCAAACAGTGGCCCAAATGACACATCTTTAGCACCCATTCCATTCAGTCTATTTGTGGAAAACAATAACTTGTTCTTTTCAGAAATCCAACACTGTAGTTAAGAAATTTCAATGTATCATGAAGTAAGTGTTGGAAGACAGAAAGAAAATTTGAAGCATTCCCAAGAAATTGGACAAATCGCCTTTAAGTAGGACAGAAATCAATGGGACAAGGAGGCATATGTAGAGAAAATAAAAAGAAAGAACTAGATTGGAAGAAACATCTTTGGGGGAGAAAAGGGACTTTCAAAAAAATGAATTTGAATGTGAATAAAACTCCATCACTTCTTAGCTATATAACTTTATAGACAATACTTAGCCTTTTTAAACCTCAATTTTCTTATCTTCAAAATGGAAATTACAATATGTGTCTACAAATGTCATGAGAGAATTAGAATAATAAATATTCCAGGCTCAGCATAGCCACTCAGCAAAGAGCAGTAGTGAGGTATTGGTGACGGCAGCGGCGGCAGCAGAAGTAAGACAGCAGGAACAGGAGCAGTAGACTAGGCTTTGGGGAGTCATATGTAAAGACAGGCTAAATACAAAGCAGCAATTTCATACTGGAAAGGAAAAAAAACAATGTCCTGAAATGTATTTTTTAAGCATTTAATGGAAGGGGAAAAAACAAATGGCCAATAAACATATGAAAAAAAAGTTCAGTCTTACTAGTGATCAGGGAAATGCAAATTAAATAATGTGATACTATTATGCACACATCAGATTGGCAAAAATTAAAAAGTGTGACAATATCAAATACAAGTGAGGATGTGAGAAACTATGTGAGGAGCTATGAGAAGCATTTGGGAAGGCAGTTTGCAATATCCAGTTAAAAAGCTGCAGGTCCTCTACTGCTCTCCTGTGGGATTTCTCCACTGGAGATACTCTCATATCTGAACATGAAGCCACATGCACAAATATTGCTTTCAGTGGGGGAAAAGAGAAAATATAAATGTCTCTCAACAGAACAATGAATATATGAAAGGTATTTGTTAAATGGAATATGATAGACCATTTAAGATGACTGAGTCAAAGTTACATCTATCAACCTGGATAAACCTAACAAAACAATGGTAAAATGAGAAAAGAATGTTGTTGAATGATTAAAAAATGTTATACTACCTGTATTGGTCCTGGAAAAGTGAATAATCATGAAATGATACACACTAGATTTAGTGGAGGTTTTTCCAAGGATGAGATTTGGAAGAATACAATCAGGCAGAAATGGAGAGTCTGTGATGTTTGATTTTTCTTTTTTTAATTTTTTTTAAGATTTTATTTATTTATTTGTTAGAGAGAGAACGCCCAAGCACAGGCAGACAGAGTGGTAGGCGGAGGCAGAGGGAGAAGCAGTCCCCCCGCCGAGCAAGGAGCCCGATGTGGGACTCGATCCCAGGACGCTGGGATCATGACCCGAGTCAAAGGCAGTCGCTTAACCAACTGAGCCACCCAGGCGTCCCTGATTTTTCTTTTTAAAGAGTCTGAAGCAAAGGGTGCCTGGCTAGTGCAGTTGGTTAAGCATCCAACTCTTAATTTCCACTCAGTTCATGATCTCAGGGTTGTGAGATGGAGCCCCACAAGGGGCTCCATACTGGGCTTGGAGTTTGCTTGTCCCTCTCCCTCTGTTCCTCCTGTGCACGCACATTTATTTACAAACAAATAAACAAAATCTTTTTAAAAAAGTCTGAAGCAAATGGACAAATAGATGAGATTTCTTAAACTTGTACTATGTATGCAGAAAGGCCCACATAATCACTTTCTGCAGATAAACCTTTGGGGCTTATAGTTATCAAGTATAAAATGAAATAGCTGGGCCAGATAATCATCAAGTTCCTTTCCAGCTGAAATATTTAATAACTTAAAAGACCCAAAATGATGGGGTGGGCCAGTTAAGTTGTTCTTTCTAGCATAGGAAGAGGAAATTGTGTTAAATTTAAGAAAAAACACTAGAAAACTAGAGTAATCAAAACATAGTGGTTCTGGCATAAGGCCAAATATGTAGATCAATGGAATAGAATTGAGAGAACAGAAGTAAACCCTTATATTCATAGTCCATCAGTTTTGAACAAGGGTGCTAAGACCATTCAATGAGGCAAGAATAGTCTTTTCAACAAATAGTACTAAGACAATTAGATATTTGCATGGAAAAGAATCAAGTGGACCATCACACCATACATAAAAATTAACTCAAAATATTTCATTGACTCTAAAAACTATAAAATTCTTAGGAAAAAAAAAGGAATCTGTGTGACTTTGGATTAGGCAATGCTTTCCTAGATATGTCTGTAAAAGCACAAGAGATGAAAGAAATATAGGTAAATTGGATTTCATCAAAATTAATAACTTTTGTGTTTCAAAGGCTACCATCAAGAAAGTAAAAAGAGAAAATATCCTCAAGTTATATATATAATAAGAGATTTATGTCAAGAATATATAAAGAACTCTTACAAATGAACAATAAAAAAAGACAGTTCCTCTTTTTTAAATAAGCAAAGGATCTGAACAGACACAAATATACAAATAAGATTCAAAGGAGCAATAAACACATGGAAAGATGTTCAACACCATTAGAGAAATTAAAATAAAACCACAATGAGATACTCCTTCATACCCACTAGGATACCTATGATCTAAAAGAGAGATGATATCAAGTGCTGGGAAGAATGTGGAGAAACTGGAACCTTCATGCTTTGCTAGTGGGGATGTAAATTGGTGCAACCACTTTGGAAAACAGTGTGGAAGTTCCCCAAAGAGTTAAAGATAGGGGGGCACCTGGGTGGCTCAGATAGTTGAGCATCTGACTCTTGTTTCAGCTCAGGTCATGATCTCATTGGGTTGTGAGATCAAGCCCCACCTCAGGCTCTATGCTCAGTAAGGAGTCTGGTTGAAGATTCTCTCCCTCTGCCCCTCTCCTCACTCGCATGCATGCATGCTCTCTCTCTTTCTCTCAAATAAATAAATATTTTTAATAGAAAGGGTTAAAGATTGAATTACCCATATTATCTAACAATTCCTCTCCTAAATTTATACACAAAAGAATTGAAAGGATATGTTCACACAAAAACTTGTACACAAATATTCATAGTAGTATTAGCCATAATAGCCCAACAGTAGAATTAATCCACATGTCTATAAACTAATGAATGGATAAACAAAGGTGTTATAGTCATGCAGTGGAATATTATTTGGCCCTAAAAAGGAATAAAGTAATAATACATGCTACAACACGGATGAACCTTGAAAACATTATGTTGAGTGAAAGGAGCCAAACTTAAAAGGTCACATATTGTATGATTACATTTATATAAAATACCCAGAATAGGCAAACTCATAGAAACAGAGAGTAGATTAGTGACTGCCAAAGGATAAGGGAAAGGAAAATGGGGAGTGACAGCTGATGGGTACAAGGTTTCTTTTTGAGATGATAAAAATGTGTTAAAATTAGTGGTGAAGGATGCACAATTCAGAATATACTGAAACCCACTGAATTATACATACACTCTAAAAGGGTAAATGTCACAGTATGTGATTTATATCTCAATAAAGCTGTTATTAAAAAGTTTAAGGAGAGAAATAAAAATAGTAAAAAGGGGGAAGTTTGGGGTTACATTTTCAAAGAATATCTTATCATAGTTATTAAACCCATTAGAATTGTTTAGAAAGTTTCCAGAAAATATCTGGGCATTGTTATAGAGGGGTCCCAGAAGATAATGTGTTATAAACTATCTTGATGTTTTTAGACATTTTTTAATCTGAAAACATGAGGTTGGTTCAGAGAATTTTATGAGATTTCTTTCAGTATTATTCAATAATGAACCTAAGACTCCTGTTACCAAATATTGATTTTTCTCCTGTTTCTCTCTTAGGTTTTATTTCTAAATACAAAATGTATTCTCTTTCTCATCAGATCTGAGGAAAACCCTTTGTGGAAATCAAAATTCAGTGATACCATATTCACCTGTCATTGTTAAGGAAAAAAGATTCCATATAGGTAAATATAACACAATAACTGAAATTTATCCACAGCCAAGGCCCATATTGTGTTCTCCTTAATCACACTTGATAGAAATATCTCAAAAATGCTTTGTTTCCCTGACTTCTGAAGCAAAGAATAGCAACCTTACCCATCTTTCCTTCATGAATTGGGGTCAGCATTATGAATGTCCATTCCCTGTAATATACTATTATACACCACCTGGCTCTTTGTTGGTTTTGAGTATCCTATCCTCCCAGACTGTCGACAGTCACTTCTGCTGTCATCGAAGAATGCCTTCCATGAAGGCTTTTTTATAGGTGTACAGAGGGATTATTTCATTTCTCCCAAGCCCTCCCTCATGTTTCAACTGAACAAAGTCTTTGACATCAGTCACTTTTAGAGGGGAAAAAAGGGACCTTTTCATAAAGAGAAAACGAAAATGAAAGATATTTGGCCTGCACTCCCATAGCTCAATGGGATCCCAGCTTGACTGAAACACTTGAAGGCTCTTGAATTCGGCCTTTCTTCCTTCAAGCACTGATGGCTTATGGTAGATTCTGTTAAAGAATGGATGGATCCCCACCTTTCAGTTCCAAGGAGAGCCAGAGGAGTTGGAGTGGGTACCACGCCTTCATCCCCATAAAATAGATATGATGTTCTCCCAGCAGCCCCATTTTGTCACAAGGATCCCTACTCCCATCTCCTTTCCCTTCTCACTAATGTTCCCTCCTTAAAGATGTTAAGGTAGGAGAATGTGGGGAGATTTTAGAAGATGAGGGGGCACAAAGGAAGCAAGAGCATGGTTCTTATATTGACTTATTCCTTCTAAGACATAAGCAGAAGAATAGGAATTAATTGTCATAGTATTAGCTTCTTAATCTTACTTAAAGATACAACTTAAATAAATTAACACATTTTTCCAGCTGCATGATGTTGGCCAAACAGGATTATTTTTTTTATGTACCATCTTTCATCACTGAACCCTGAGTATTGACATAGTCTTGGCTTCTGGGTTTTTGTCTTGTTTTGTGGTTTTGTTGTTTTTGTTTTTTGTTTTGTTTTTTTTTCCCTTAGAGGAAGGAAAAAATATCTGCAGGAGAAAATTTCTCCCAAACTGGCTGCCACCTGTTTTCTCCTTTTGTCTTCCCAACACTTCAGTGTTACATATTTGCAAACAAAACTTTAATAGCCTTTGCATTTCCATGGATAGAAAATAATCAGATTGTTGAATGCTAGAATATTACCAGAGATATTTTGGAATCTCAGGGTCCCTGTTCACTTACTTATTGGTTCACAGATAATGCTACAGGGTTGAGTATATCTGAAGTCTTAATTTCTAAGTAAATGGGATATTATATTCCAGAAATTATTTGGAAGGAACAAATCTAATTTTGGTAGTTAAGGTTACTGTGTGTTCCAGATGGTACAGTTGTTTTTTTTTTTTTCAGGTATTGGTCTCTAAGTGATTGTGTGGAAGAAAAATCCTTGATAACCTTTATTAGAAATGCAGCATGAACAAGAAATGAAGCTTTCTTAAATGACATATTTCAAGTCTAATATTCATTGTCACAACATAACCTACCAATCCTGAGTAATATAGGATTTGATTTGATGGAACAAATCTGTATGAAAAGGGTGTTCAGCTTCTTTGTCAAGAAAGGTTGTTACTTGGAAAGAAAAAAAAATTCTAAGCTAGTATATGCAATTTGAGCAGAAGGAGAGGTGTGAAATCCAATTGAGTAAAAGAGGAGAATGACAAATGTATAGAAAATATTAGACAGTATGGTTAGCTATATGGTATTAGACCAGATATCACAGTCCTCGAACCCAAAGCATTACATGAGATACTTTAACTGCAAGAAAAAAACTGATTTGAGCTAGCCTAAGTGAAATAGAGGAAATCACTAAAATGATGTGGAGTTGAAAGGAACCCACATAGACAAATGCTCCAGGGCTCAGAAAAGGTTGAGAACCAGATCCAGGAAAGCTGGTAGAAATCCTTTCTCGGACTATCTCCCCTCTACTTTTTCTTTTGGCATGTCTTTTTCATTCTCCTCTCTCACTCACCCTGAAGACTGGCTTTGTCAGCTTCTATTTACATGTTACAGTTTCAGGCACAGACTGGTCATGTCGGGATTGCAACATCACATCCCAGGAAACATGACCTTTGGGTGCTGTACAAATCAGATGTCCCCCACTGACCCAATCAACTGTAGCCAGGAAGGAGGATCACATCATACATTCAGGGATGCTGGGAGCTCAGTCTGTGAATCAAGGGTTTCCAGAAGGGTCATGGCCTTGCGACTGGACTCGCCCCCCATTTATTTGTTACAGAACATAGATGAATTGACATATGATACATTATGCAACAAAAACGTGTAATTACTAGGATAAAAGCCATTTTAGAAAAATTACCTTGGTAATATTGAGCAGACTAGATCAAGATCAGCATAGGGGCGCCTGGGTGGCTCAGTGGGTTAAAGCCTCTGCCTTCGGCTCAGGTCAAGATCCCAGGGTCCTGGGATCGAGCCCCGCATCGGGCTCTCTGTCTTGTAGGGAGTCTGCTTCCTCCTCTCTCTTTGCCTGCGTCTCTGCCTACTTGTGATCTCTGTCAAATAAATAAATAAAATATTTTTAAAAAGGATCAGCATAGATCAAGAAACATGCAGGTAAACATGTATCCTAGTAAAATTTATTGTCATTTTAAAATAAAAGTAAATATGCAGGAAAATTCAATTCTATCATATCAACAATAATGATTGCTTCTTGTTTGAAATTATAGGACTTGAATACTGTGTGGGCAATCTATTTCTTAATCAGTTAGAGGCATATGTAACATGAAAAAAAGTTTTTTAATGGAGCCAATCAAATCAGTTCCTCAAATTTTAAAGATAAATATGCATAGACCTCATAACATTAGTAAATGAAACATTGATGCCTTCTTTCTGGTCAATAATGGGCATCTCCCCTATCTTTAAACATTTAAGTCAGAAGAGTTTTCTGTTTAACTTTTCAAGCCATGAATAATATATTTTCTCATATATTTTTTCATTCAGAATTTATACCCTCTTTTGATTCAATCCTACAAGAAATGACAGTTTGATGAAGTAGGAAGGGCCCAATTGTTAGAATACCTGCTCTAAAATCATAATTCCACCTCTCTTGGATTGGAGTCCTTGAACAAGGAATTGAGGCAGTCCGAGTCTTTGTTTCTTCATATGGGTATTTTTTTTTAAAGATTTTATTTATTTATTTAAGAGAGAGAGAGCATGAGAGAAGAGAGGTCAGCGGGAGAAGCAGACTCCCCGCCGAGCAGGGAGCCCAATGCAGGGCTTGATCCCGGGACTCCAGGATCATGACCTAAGCCGAAGGCAGTCGCTTAACCAACTGAGCCACCCAGGCACCCCTGGGTATTGATTTTTTAAACATATTTAACAAACAGCATTTTGAGCAACACTAGAAAGCATCATTTTGTTCGGGCTGGACACCAATGATGGGGTTGGCACATGTATGTCTCCCCAGCTCTCATGCCATCCTGTGGAGCAATGTAATGGGCTGAGTAGCACTGATCCCAGCAGGAGGCCGGATAAGGACTTGCCTTCTGCTGCTGTTCCCTTTCTGTGATGCTTTGCACTGTGGAAGATGGGACAGAGTCTGAGCATGGACATCAGACCCTGAACTTGGATAGAGCTGTTCTGGAATGCTGAATACTAGCAGCTCTACGCAATGCCACCTTGTGGGAAGTTGATCTTTCATAAAGCCAACCCTTAATTATTTACTGATCTAAGTTTCCTGTTCCCAGTAGCGTATGTTACTACCTGCCAGCAAATAAAAAGGCATACGTGATCTAAGTAGTCTTTGCTGCCATCACTTGATAATAGGTTTAGCACTAATGTTTTCAAATAAATATATATTATTCTATAAAAACCAAACCTACATTAGTGTAAGCATGACTCCAACTGGCACTTCTACTGGCCACTCTTACCACATGGTCATATCAATGTTAGTGTTCTGCATCAAACTCTTAAAACCTAAGGTGAAGACAATTTGCCTTTTCCCCTTTCATGTTACCTGGACCTTTAATGGTCTGTAGGATCAGAATAGAAGAGAATACAGTAGATGTTCAATAAATATTTTGGACAAAGAAAACACAAAATGTTTCCTTATAAAATGAACATACCATCCAAAAGAAAGGAATGGAGGGAGGAAGAAAAGTAAAAATTTGAAAAGTAAGATGCAAACAAGTAATGAGACGTTAATAAAGTTCCAAGTGGAATTCCACCTCCCCTAGGGAGTGAGTTTTGTTTTTTTTTTCCCCCGAAAAGAACATTAGGAATCATTAAACAATAATATGTGCCCTTTCTCTGTAACCCAAATGTTTTTTGCCTTTCCTAACTAATACCTATGATCAGAGGGGATGTGATACTTTGGATTTATTGTGATATTTTGGATTTATTTATATGTGATGATGACATTGTCATAAATGATGACATGCCATAAATCATGACATTTATATGTGACACTTTGGATTTATTGTGATATTTATACAGCTCTTTAATCTACAGGCTTATGTCTTTCTCCACATTTGGGAATATTTCGGCTGTTATTTCTTTGAATAAGTTTCAAGTTCCATTCTCTTCCCTGTTTGGGGAACTTTAATGACACAAATATTAGTTGAGTTCCCTGAGACACCATTTATTTAATTATTTTTCCTGTCCATTTTGTCTTTATTGTTCAGGTAAGGTAAATTCGATTAATCTTTATTCAAGTTCACCTCATTCCAGTCATTTCTGTTCTACTACTGAGCCCATCATGAAAGTTTTTTCCCGTTCTACTAATCTCTATCAGGTGGGTTTTTTTTTTTAAATACTTCTATTTTTTCAACAAGATTTTCTGCTTTTCATTTGTTCAAGAGAATTTTTAATTTTTTTGTTGAAGCATTCAGGGAGGGCTGCTTTAAAATCTTTTTTTTTTTTAAGATTTTATTTACTTATTTGACAGGCACAGATCACAAGTAGGCAGAGAGGCAGGCAGAGAAGGAGGAGGAAGCAGGCTCCCCGCTGAGCAGAAAGCGCCATGTGGGGCTCCATCCCAGGACCCTGGGATCATGACCTGAGCGGAAGGCAGAGGCTTTAACCCACTGAGCCACCCAGGTGTCCCAAAATCTTTATCCCATATAATTGTAATCTATCATTCATCTTGGTGTTGGCATGTGTTAATCTTTTCTCATTTTTAAAGATTAAATTGTAATCTTTCTTGCTTTTCCTGGTTCTTGTTTAATGAGTGATTTTAAAAAATATATTCTGGATATTTTGGATATTATACAAGGACCCTCTGGATCCTATTTAATCTTTTTTTATTTTTATTTTTTTCAGACAGCATACCTGTTAGTGTAGTGAGAGGCCAGGTGGGTGTGTATGTTCTGCTTCCCATACCGTCCTGCAAAAGTGGAGCCTGATTCCTATTGCTTCTTTGCAGATGTATGCAGTGGAAGTTCATCTCCCACTTTGGCCTGGCTGACACATTCCCAAGAAAGTGAGATAACATTAACATCTCATCCTTGCCTCTAGTGGGAGTATAAACTCAGCTCCAAGCTGGGCTTTCCACTGATACCAGAAGAGGGGAGGAGAGAACATGCTAACTAGCTCTGCCTCCTAGCAATTCACTCTGCCCTGTTAGGTGCCAGGTGTGGGTAGAGACTGGTTTCCTGCCTGGTCTTGCTTTTTTTTTTTTTTTTTTAAGATTTTATTTATTTATTTGACAGATAGAGATCACAAGTAGGCAGAGAGGCAGGCAGAGAGAGAAGGAAGCAGGCTCCCTGCTGAGCAGAGAGCCCAACGTGGGGCTCGATCCCAGGACCCTGGGATCATGAACTGAGCCGAAGGCAGAGGCTAAACCACTGAGCCACCCAGGAGCCCCCTGGTCTTGCTTTTTGAGAGGAGAGAGAAAGGGTGGGATGTGGAGGAGAGCTTAAGGGGAAAAGGGGGACTGCCGTGTAGACTAGCCCTGCTTTTCATCGCCTCATTCAGTCTCATTGCAGCCAGGTGTGTGTAGTGGTTCAGCTCCCCATTAAACCTCCCTGATGTGGGTTGGACTGAGAGGACTGAAATATACTGGCACTGAGACACCCTAACCCCCAGAAGTCCCCTACACTAGCCTACCTTGCACCATCTCTTTAAGTCTTGTTGTTGCCTGCTGAGGGTGGAGGCTCAGCTCCATATAGGGCCCTGCTGCCACTGCCCTGTCCAGGGAGCTTACTGCACTGGGGGAGGAAGGGATGGAAGAACAGTACCCCATTCAGCGCTGCTGAAACTACATTGGGGGTCTGGGCCAATTTTTCAATTGGGTCACCTTTTCCGTATTCTTTGGCTAGGAGAAAAGACTTTCTTGGAGGTTTTTAGTCTATGTCTATTAGTAGTTCCAGTTTGGAAGCTTTTACCCCCTGGATCCAACCTGGGGCTATATGAGAGATAATAAGGAAACCCAGGGGACATACTCCCCTGACTTCTCAAGCCCTAAGGTCCCCAAGCAGTCCATTTCTTTCCACCGTTCAGAGTCTTCTTATGTTTATTTGTTCTCTTATGTCCAGAGTTTTTTAGTTGACCTCTAATTTGGTCAGGACAAAAATTTGGGGTGTGATACTCTAGTTCAGACAATTGAGACAGTCTCTAGAATCTCAGGCAGGAGCCAGCCCAACCAGAAATCTTCCTAGGCAAAAATACTTTGGAGGAATGAATGAATGAATGAATGAATATCATACATTCTACAATTTTAGCCATTGCTATGTGGTTTCAAAAGAAGGTCCAGCTGTCATCCATTTTCATGTGATTTAATATAACCACCCTTCATTTTCACTCTAACACACAAAAAAGACATTTTACTAAGACAATTAGACAAATTAACATAAAAATACTCTAATTATAATGTTTTTATTTCAAGATTTTAAAGAATAAATACTTCACTTTTAATCTTATGCTGAGCTTGTCTCCAAATCTGATTTTTAAGTCTTTTTACTTTAACTTTTGAAAAGCTCTTTTTTTTTGAAAAGCTTTTTATTTTTATTAGAAAAGCAGTACACAATTATGACAGAAAACCTCAAAGTAAAGAAAAGTTTAAAGAAAAGGCTAAAAATACCTTTAATCGTACTAACTTTTAATATTTTGGAATATTTCTTTCCAGTCTTTTTGTGTATCTATTGAGAGGCATTAACCAGATTCATAAATTCTCCTTTGTTCATCTAACACTGTCTTGACCATTTTCCTATGAGACTAAAAATATTGGGAAAGGTTATTTTTATGGCAACAAAGTTTACCATCTTAGAGATAAATGTGAATTTATTTGGATAATCCCCTTTTGCTGAATATTAAGATGGCTTATATTTTGCTACTATAAATCATGCTGCAAAGAATAATTTTTTAAATAAATGTCCATCTTTATATAATTGTGATTATTTCCTTAAGACAGATTTGTTACCCTCAATCTTTATTTTGAAAAGCAAATTCATCCAATAAGGTTAAAAATAGTATTTTGTTCTGTTTAATAAAGGTAGAGAAATAGTTAAGACCCCAATTTTGGACTTTTTGATATACTATAAAAATATACATAGTACTCAACACCAAAAAAAATGATCTCATTTTAAAAAAATGGTTAGAGAATCTGAATAGACATTTTTCCAAAGAAGACATACAGGTGGCAAAAAGGAACCTAAAAAGATGCTCAACAGGGGCATCTGGGTGGCTCAGTTGGTTAAGCATCTGCCTTCAGTCATGATCCCAGGGTTCTGGGATTGAGGCCCCTGTAGTGTTCCCTGCTCAGCGGGGAGTTTGCTTCTCCCTCTCCCTCTGCCCCTCCCTGCTTATGCTCTCTCTCTCTCAAATAAACAAATAAAATCTTTTAAAAAAATGATCAATATCACTAATTGTCAGGGAAATGCAAACCAAAAACACAAGAAGATATCACCTTATACCAGTCAGAATGGCCAGTATCAAAAAGACAAGAAATAATGAATATTATAACAAGTGGCTAGGACACAGAGAAAAAAGGAACTCTTGTACACTGTTGGTGGGAATGCAAAGTGTTGCAGCCACTGTGAAAAACAGTATGGAGATTCCTCAAAACATTAAAAGTAGAAATACCATATGATCCAGTAACTCCTCTACTGACTACTTATCCAAAGAATATGAAAACAGTGATTCAAAAGGACATATACACCCCTATGTTATTTGGGGTTTTTTTTGTTTTTAAAGATTTTATTTATTTATTTGACAGAGAGAGATCACAAGTAGGCAGAGAGGCAGGCAGAGAGAGAGGAGGAAGCAGGCTCCCCGCTGAGCAGAGAGCCCGATGCGGGGCTCAATCCCAGGACCCTGAGATCATGACCTGAGCCGAAGGCAGAGGCTTAACCCACTGAGCCACCCAGGTGCCCGTACACCCCTATGTTAATTGCAGCATTATTTACAATGGCCAAGATGTGGAAGCAATCCAAGTGTCCCCCCAAAGATTAAAGGATAAGGAAGATAGAATATTACTCAGCCTTAAAAAAGGATGAGATCTTGATATTTGTGACAACCCGGGTGGGCCTTGAGGGTATTCTGCTAAGTGAAATAAGTCAGACAGAGAAAAGACAGATACAATATGATTTTACTTATATGTGGTACCTAAAAAAACAAGTGAACAAACAAACAAAAAAGCAGAAACAGACCCTTAAATACAGAGAACAAACTGGTGTTTGCCAGAGGGTGGGGGAGTGGGGGGATGGGCAAAAATGGGTGAATAGTGGGAGGTACAGGCTTCCAGTTATGGAATGAGCAAGTCACAGGGATGATAGTTACAACATAAAGAATTTAGTCTATAGTATTGTAATAGTGTTGTAAAATGACAGAGTGTAACTATACTTGTGGTAGGAACAGAATAATGCATAGTGCTGTTGAATCACTATGTTGTACACTTGAAGCTAATGCAACATTGTATGTTAACTGTACTTAAATTTTTTAAAATGTACACAGTACATATACATGTCTACGGAAAATGAGAGCTCCATGTTGCTAGCACCTATTTACATATTTGTTATTAGATACTTTAATAGAGTTTGTGATATTTTCAATGGTCTCCTTAATTACACTGAGTTAATGATGAGTGGTTTTTACGTGACATTTATTTTCCCACTGAAGTGTGAAGATTGCATTTTACTCTGAAATAGTAAACATATCTTTAAAATATACCTGAACACAATGGACTTTTTAGGTCTTTATGGTATCATGAGAAAAAATATATTGTATTGATTTTTCTTGACTGTTGTTTAGGAAAAACATTGTTGAACACACAGTTTGAGAATGACCGTAGGTAGCATGTAAATTAATGGAATTTTTAAAGAACTTTGGCTTATAAGAATCATATGATTTTTTTTAAATGAAATCTGTTTATCACTGTAAAGCACATAATTAACCTTCAGTAGAAAGGGATATGAGTATCACCAAAGATGAAAACCAGATTGAGTTCAGATGATTTGAAGATGAAAGGAAACTAGTTATAGGTAAAGTTCTTCATTTCCTAAAATGCTCGACGGGAGAAAAAATATTCACATAAAGAGTTTAAAGATTAAATTGCCTTAAACTGCTTTTTCTTCCTTTAGAAAATAGGCACAATCTGGCTCTTTGTAGCAACAGATCGCTTCTGTAATTGACATGATAAAAAATGGAGCTGGGCAAAACCCGAGGTGGTTTGGAGTTTGAGCTGGGAGTATTGCATTCATACATTCCAAGTTTCCTTTCTTAACTTGTGACTCTGGGGCTGAAATAATGATCTCTTTTTTTCCCTTTAAAATAAATCTTTCCCTGCTTCTAACTACCAGGGGAATATTATGAAAACATTCAGAACTAACATTACAGAACTAACATAGCTAAAAACCGTGCATCAGCATTGTGAAAAGGCCTATAATCCCAGAGAGAGAAAAACTCCAAACATTATCAGCAGTGCAGGGCTCTTGACTGTTGATTCTGAGAAACAGTAAGTTTGGAATTCTTGCCGCTCATTTAGCAAAAATAAAGTGACCAAAAATAAGAAGAAAGAAAGAGAAAAGAGAAAAAGGAGCCACAGAGAGAAAACTTCTTTGTGTTCACCTGGGTATCTCATGACCAAGGAGCCTGTTTATGCACCTGGCTCCCAGGATGAATGCTGATAGAAGGTTGGGGTGTAGAGAGCACCAATAGAAGCAAGTATGGGACAGGAGCTTCAAGCTTCTGGGGTATTGCTTCCTTCCTCCTCCATGCTGCTTTGCTCATCCAGAGAAGAATATAATTGGCAGGCGCCAGTTTTATTTATTTTTTTAAGATTTTATTTATTTATTTGAGAGAGCATTAGGCAAATACTCTCATGAGCGGTGAGAAGGGCAGAAGGAGCCCTATCCTGGGCTGATTCCAGGACCCTGAGATCAGTATGCTGAGATCAGGAGCTGAGATGAAGGCACATTACTGAACTGACTGAACCACCCAGGCGCCCCATGGTAGATACCAGTTTTATTCCACTAAGTCTTCCTGTCAATGTGGGACTGAGCAGGGAATCTTAAACAGCTCAAGTTAAAAAAGCAGATGCCCTCAATAACTATGACTGCCCCCCACCCAACACACAAATTAAACCAAATGCTACCATTTTATCCTGAGTTCTCTGGCTCTTTTTGGTAATTAGTTAGTTCCACTCTAATTTCAATATCCATTGTGCCTATCTCTATTAAAACATGCACAACTCCTTGTGTGTGTGTGTGTGTGTGTGTGTGTGTGCATGTGTGTTGGCCAGGTGAGGGTTAATGTTTTAATGTAAAAGTCTCACCACTTGTTTATGAGTTCCTTGAGAGTAGCTTTGAATCCCGAAAGCCTTACAAAGTACCTAGCATGTAGTAGTAGTTTGATGTTAATAATTTTTATTTATTGAGCAAGTACTGATTCCCAGGAATTATGCTAAGTAATTTTACATGGATGATAAACAGAAATTAAAAGGAATTAAAGTAATTGTCCAGGGTTACCGGCTAGTGGGGGCACATCTAGGCCCAGGATTTAGGCCTCTGACAAGCAGTAATGCCTCACTCATTTGTTAAATGAATACAGGAAGCTCTTTCTCTCATCCCATTGTGATAACTAACTGTGACTATAGACAGCCAATATTTTAATATAAGAAACTGAAAAGTCTATCTTTTCAGTATCATCAGAACACTATTTAGCACTTACGTAAACACTTATGTATACTGAGATTGCCTTAGAAATGGTTCCTGCCTTTGGGAAGTTAGAATCTAGGGCAATCACATTATGGGAAGCACAGACACATAAAAGACATACAGCCTACAGAATAAAAACATTACCCAATACATTAATGGACCATAAAGTACTGCTTAGGGGCCTCACTTTTCTACTTACACTTAAAACTACAACAGGAACATGCGATATATATATATCAGTATATATATGTGTGTATATATGTATATACATGTATACTTCTGCATATATATTTATATACATTCTTCTATATATATATTCTTCTATAATTATACATGTACCTCTAATATACATATATACACATAAGCATATACATATACATTTGTACGTATAAAACACACACACACACACACACACACACACGGCACAGAGAACCATTATTGAGGAGTGTCCCTAGGCAAGAATCTACCTCTCTATTTCTCTGTTCTCTCTTCTGTAAAATGGGTTGGTATGAGGGTTAAATTGGATAGAGCGTAAAACGTGCTTTGAGTCTGCAGCCTGTCAGTCATTTTGTAGATGATCACAGCAGAGGAACTATCTTTCTGAAGTTAAAGTTAGCGTGCATGTCAGTGAGCTGAGTTGTCTGAGCAGAACTCTCACAGACCAACTGCCCACCCACTTCTGAACTACTCAGGACCACTACGACCACATCAAGCCTTGTGTGATGTTGCTCCTCTCCACTAGTATCCAGGGCATCCATATCACCTGAAATATCATTCCTATTAGGACATACCACCCCTAATCTGACCCAATTCCATCTCTTCTCCCTGAATTCTTTCCCTGGACCTTCTGGAACAACTTTTTGCGATTAGCCTCAGCTCCATTTCTGAAAATTCCTTCACCTCCATGCCTATGCAAAGTGTATCTGTCTCTTGAGGACTCCATGCCCCCTTTCAAATGGAGGCTGATGTTTCTTTTTCCCTCTCCTGCCCAACTCCTTAGGGCCAGGAAGTAGATTAGATACTCACCTGATCCCCACAGCTGCTTCTAGCCATTTCTCCTTCATCTTCCTTTACACGAAGGTTAACTTATCCATTTGGCATACTGGACACAGTAGACATAGTGCCTGTGTTGCTTTTAGGGGACTGGGAAAATATTTCCATTTCTTTAAAAATTTGAAGAAGAAAATGACTATAATCCAACCTGAATTGTATTCATCTTTTACTCGAACAGTTGTGAAATATACTTTTTAGTTTTTTTATGAAGGAAGGGGCTAATATGCCTAGGGCCCAGATAAGTCATAATGTGGCCCTGCTTTAGACCCCTAGCTCTTCCCTAGCTCCTGCTGTCAACGTCCATCACCTCTACTCTGCTGCGAATCCATCTAAGGACCAGGGTTCTGTCCTTACATACTGAGGACCTGAACTCCAGTTGACCACTTTCCTCTCCACCCAAACTCTAATATCCAGAGTTGGCGTAAGTACATACTGAGGCATTAATGCAAGAGGCCACCCTTTTAGATCAGACCTCCCCAATGGACTGGAGAAAGTAGCTGTGTATTTTGGTGGGTACTTGGGGATGAAGACCAAGGAAAAGGACAGGACTAAGGGCTGGAACATTGTATATATTTCCTGTTTGGTCCAGATAATTTCAGACATTGGGAAGGGATTGAATCTGCAAGCAGAGCGCCTTGGCAGTTTTGGTGGAAAGAGCTGGGGAAGGCAGAGAGAGGACTAGCAATCGAGGCTGAAGAGGGTACAACCATTTTAGGTCTTTCAGCCATTATTCTTTCCCTTTTTGTAGCCTCAGCCACTCTCATTTATGTAGCAGGGCCGGGTGAGCCAAGGGTGGGATGCCAGGTGGGGATGCTCATGGCCCAGTGTTGTGAAGGATCCCCTGCGCTGCTCCAGTCCGCACTCTGCAGACCACGTGACATCGCCCTCTCAGTACCCCTGTCCTGAAAGCGCTGAGTTTTCAAGGTCCTTCAGTGGATCATGTAGGGAAAGCAAATGCTCATCACAATGGAGGGAGAAAAAAAAATCCTGAATTCTTATATCCCCTGAAGCTTGCTAAGTTCTTGAAGTGCAAAGTAGAGAGAAGGGCTCAATGGGTGTGCAGAGGGCTCTTCACGCTGTAAAAGCCAGCCTGAGAGTGGCAGGCAGCAGTCATTAGGCAGGCATGGGGAGAAGCCTCCTCTTCAAAAGGCAGGAGGCAAGGAAGCATTTGATGGGGCAGGTATGTTTGTTTTAGCCTGGGCTGGGTCTGGGGACTGCTCTGTTGGAAAGGGCGATTGCCTAGGGTCAGAGAATGAACCTGCCCCGGGCATCTTTCTCTCCTTCCCCTTTTCTCTCTTTCTGTCTTTGTTAAAATACAAATTTACATTGGGAAGCAGCCCAGCTTCCTAATGATGGAGACTGCCTTTGTGCAGATAGAATCTCTGATTGATGGGGTGTGGGGAGGGAAGGAAAAAGACCAAAGAGAGTTTATGAATTCACTCGCAGATTCAAATCACATCAGGGGCCCTGCCAGTCTCCTTAGCCTGAAAACCAGGCAAAGCAGAGATCAGCAAAGTGTGTTGATGTCTTGCTTGCTCCCCCTTTTCTCTACATCTGCATTTATTCACTTAACCACCTAGTGAACTTGCGCAATAGAGTCTCACTACTCCTTCCTTCTTCCATAAAGGAAACCGAAATGGAGAGTCCTTGTTTTAATCACTACTCTTCTCTGGGGACTTTAGCAAAACTGAACATACTGGTTCACATTTAAAGAAAGTTTTATTTAAGTTACTTCCAGTGGGGATGCCCCAAGGTTACTTTGTCTACTATTTGTCTCAGTATTTAAAAGCTTAGTGTATTAATAGAAAAGGGATTTGTAAATGCTTACTGTCACTCACCTAGAAGCAATTACTCAAAAGATAATAAATTTAACATCAATACTTTTTTTTTTTTTTTGAGTGCCAATATCTGACTGACTCTGTTCTGGGGCCTTTTGTAAGTGTAAGATAAAAAAGATAATATGCCATGATGGTCAGTGTGGGGTGAAAAAGCAAACATGTGAAAAAATAGCAGGAAAAAAAAAGCATACTAAGTAAACAAGTACCAGCAGGCAGTAGCATATACCTTACACATTCTAGGTTTTCCATACAGGTAGAAATAAAGCTTATATCTTCTCCATAGTAATACTGACCTGTAAATACATTATGCTATTTCATAATGCTGGCCACCTCATCCACATAATATGCAAATCATCTGGTTCAAATGAAATTTTAAAAGATGAGGTCTTTTTCCTTTATAGCACAGGTCATTTGTGAAGCTAATCACAACAATAAAAAAACACACCCCCCTGGGGCGCCTGGGTGGCTCAGGTCATGATCTCAGGGTCCTGGGATCAAGCCCCCATCGGGCTCTCTGCTCAGCGGGGAGCCTGCTTCCTCCTCTCTCTCTGCCTGCTTCTCTGTGATCTCTGTCTGTCAAATAAATAAATAAAATCTTAAAAAAAAACACAACAACAACAAAACCACAACCCCCTGACAGATTCTAAGTCACAGTAGAACTTTTATTTTATTTTAATTTTTTAAAAGATTTCATT
This sequence comes from Mellivora capensis, assembly GCA_004024625.1. Lineage (NCBI taxonomy): Eukaryota > Metazoa > Chordata > Mammalia > Carnivora > Mustelidae > Mellivora > Mellivora capensis. The sequence goes on from PISX010003371.1 coordinate 58,345, forward strand.
TATTTACTTGAGAGAGAGAGAGAGAGAGCATGAGCATGGGGGCATAGGGAGGAGCAGAGAGAGAGAGGAGGAAGCAGACTCCTGGCTGAACAGGGAGCCCAATGCTGGGCTTAATCCCAGGACCTTGAGATCATGACCTGAGCCAAAGGCAGACACTCAGCTGACTCAGTCACCCAGGTGCCCCATGCCTGAACTTTTAAACTGAGTATAAGAAAAACTTGTGTTTTAACAGGGTGCCTTCTATAGAAAAAGGGAGTCCATAGCTTCTGTGCCTTACACTGAAAAACACCTTCAATAATCCTCAAGTCAGCTGGGAATGTAAGCACTAAAAAGCGTATCAGCAAATTTGCATGGTACTAAATAACTTAATGCTTTAAGTATCAGTAAAGACAAAATAGCATATTTTGTAAAGTATCAGTATTAAGTATCAGTAAAGACAAAATAGCATATTTTGTAAATATCAGTAAAGACAAAATATCAGTAAAGACAAAATAGCATACAATATGCTATTGTATAATTTACCTTCAGAATTTTTCTTTTCTTTCTCTTTCTTTGTATAAATATTAATTGTTTTAGTTTAATTATAAGTAATTAAATCCAATAAGAAGTTTTTCTAATTTTTATTAAGGGGTTATTTTGTAGAGAAAAGTCAGCCCTCTCACAGAGGGTCTCAATAGAAAGATGTTCAAACAATAGATGCAAAAACTGCAGGAGGAGACTCCAGCTGTGGAATGGGAGAAGGGAAGACGAATAGACTTGACATTGGAACTCAGGTTGAAGAGAAAATAATGATTTCAATGAACATACAAGTTGTCTATTAAATTCTGGATTTAATTCCAATTTCAAGGTGGTTTGGTGGCACTTGGAATCTGAGATTGGTCCCTGTCAAAGACAAAAACCAAACAAGGAGGGATATTACTTTTGTTTAGGCAATTACCATAGGGAGAACACCCCAGGTGAGTAGATAAGAGTTTCTTAGCAGGATGGTTTCATCTCAGGCTTTCATAGGAAGAAGGAGACAAGTTATAGGTAGGATGATTTTACAGTAGGGATTGTTTCTATAATCAGAAGGATTCTGAGTCACTTAAACGGGAAATAATATTTCTCTGTGTGTGTAGCTAATTTTTGGACAACAGACACTTTAATTAGTTATGAGACAAAGAATGGAGATTTGGAGGGTCTGTGTCTGGTCCTGTAATAAAAGATTAATTAGCAAATTTTATCTAAATCATAGGGAGAAGTGTGGTTCTTTGTAGTAAGCCATTTTCCTTGATCACAAATAGTACCTCTTTTTGGTTTTTGATATATAATAATTTGATATATAATAAAATGTAGGCATGGTAGAAGAAAATGGAATGGACCCTTAGCTGGGCTTATGGAAATCCTATTAGAAAGCTTTTGTTTTTCTTTCTTTTTTTTTTTTTTAAGATATTATTAATTTATTTGTTTGTTTGAGAGTGAGAGAGAGAGAGAGCACGAGTGGTGAGAAGGGCAGAGGGAGCGGGTGAAGCAGACTCTCCGCTCAGTGGGAAGCCCAGGGCTCCATCCCAGGGTCTTGTGATCATGACCTGAGCTGAAGGCAGATGTTTAACTGACTGAGCAATCCAGGTACCCCAAACCTTTAGTTCTTCCTAAGGGAGTTAAGGGAAATTGGGGGAGATGAACCATGAGAGACTATGGACTCTGAAAAACAACCTGAGGGTTTTGAAGGGGCGGGGGGGGGGGGGGTTGGGGGAGCCAGGGGGGGGGTATTATGGAGGGCACTCATTGCATGGAGCACTGGATGTGTTGTAAAACTATGAATTCTGTTACGCTGAAAAGAAATGAAAAAAAAAAAAAAAGACCCTTCATAAGATAGAGTTGGCTTTCAGGAAATGCAAAAAAGATTTGGGAAAGGAATGGAGAAGGGGAGAAGTAGAGAGCAGCCAGAGGAAGCCCTAACCATAAATTTAATTTTGTGTCTGTTAACATCACCAGAGGTCTACTGTACTCCAGGGGCACAGAGGCACACTTTACTCCAGTTCCAACTCTATAATCTTGACCCCAGCAATTAGCTTTAATCCCTCCAGAACTCAATTTCTGTGTCACTAAATGAAGAGAAATGGATGGTGCAGATTAGTACTACTCAAGACAGTTTGAGCATCACTCATTATATATGAAGACTCTCAGACCCCACAGCTCACACTCACTGAATCAGAATCCTCATTTTAGTAAGATTCCCTGGCACTTCATATACACATTGATCTAGAGAGGCTTTTCCTTGTCTTTGGGGAGCAAATACAGCCAATTCTCATTATTCATGGATTCCATATTTATGCATTTGGTTGCTCATTAAGATTTATCTGTAACCCCCAAATGAATATTCACAGCCATTACAGACAGGCAGAGAGCAGTGGACTGTCTGAGTCACCTGATGTACACATTCCCAGCTGAGATCAAACAAGGCAATGCTGGGTCTTCTTAACTCCTCATAATTTGAATAAATGTTTTTTTCTGCAGTCTTTTAGTGCCATGCTGTGGTTTGTTTGTTTGTTTGTGTGTGTGTTTTGCAGTGGTGATTTCCTTGTTTAAAATGGCCCCCAAGTGCAGTGCTGAAGTGCCCTCTGGTGTTTCTAACAGGAGAAGAATATAATGGGCCTCCTAGAGAAAGTACATGTGGTAGGTAAGCTTCATTATCGTGTGAGTTATAGTGCTTTGGCCATGAGTTCAATGTTAACAAACCAACGATATATATATATATATATATATATATATATATATATATATATGTATATAAAAAGATGTCTTTAAGCAGATGTATACACCAAAGAAGCTTATATATATATTCATTGTTTGGTGAAAATGCTATGGTCAGAAGCTTGTAGGAACATAACCCTTTATTTCCCCTAAGAGCAATATTTCAATATTCACTAACTCACTGCTCTGTGACCTTATAGAACATAACTACTGTAAATAGCAGGAATTGGGGGGTGCCTGGGTGGCTCAGTGGGTTGGGCCTCTGCCTTCGGCTCAGGTCATGATCTCAGAGTCCTGGGATCGAGCCCCGCATTGGGCTCTCTGCTCGGCCGGGAGCCTGCTTCCCTTCCTCTTTCTCTCTGACTGCCTCTCTGCCTACTTGTGATCTCTGTCTGTCAAATAAGTCAATAAAATCTTAAAAAAAAAATTAAAAAAAAATAACAGGAATTGGTGTTCCCCTACTGGGTGAAGATAAAGGTACAATCTGAATATAGAATAATAGGAAAGATATTATTTGAGACTGATGTCTTTAAGTGAACATTAAGAGACAAAGAGAAAATTACCATTACACAAAACAACAAAAACTTGAGCTCCAATTCTAAATAGTCTCTGAGGACTGGAAAGCCTCTGCTTCCTCTTAACTGCCATGAAGAACCCCAATATTGAACAGCACTTTTGTGTTGTTTTGTCTTTGTTGGTTCCCCAAACAGGGAGTCCCCAGGGAAAATCCGAAACTTCATCCCTCTCCAAAACAGAGAGCCAGGAGAGATGGGAAGAAAGAGGCTGGCCCCTCCAGTTTTGGGAAGTTGTCGTCTCCTAAGCAAAGGAATTACCAACAGGTAATTGACTGTCTCCAGATGAGTGGATCTCTGTACCAGCCTGATAGAATCTTGACAGTTTATATTGAGGCCTTAACAGGGCTCAATCACGTGTACTGTCCAGAGGGTCTCAACACCACATTGCTCAACAAGGCTGAATCCTTCCAAACAGTTCCCACTATGGGAATGGTGAGCACAACGTATAATATGGGACAGGGGATGGGAGTGAGGAGCTTGTGACCGCCTGGAACCAGCTCCAGGGTCAACCAGTGGTCATGTCCTCTCTGTGACATCCTCCTACAGTTTTTAAGATAGAAAAAGAGACAATATTTTGCCTCTGCACCTTCACTAGACTTGGTTTCTCCGAGAAGAGGAAGTCCCAGTGTTTTATTTCTCATGTTCTCTCCTTTGAGCCTTAAGCCTGTTCACTTATTAAATCCCCCCTCCAGCCTGACAAGTATCCCTCTCATTCTGGAAAGAGTATTAACTTTTGGAGCTCTCACACTAATGCATGGCTTAAATCCAAGCAGACTCTCAAGTGAACGATTCTCCTTCTCCCAGCCACCCCTTTCTTTTTCATTCCAGGGCTTCTTTTAGTGTTTACATAAGCTTTTTGTTTTGTTTCTTATTAAAAGATAAATTCCTACAACACAGTGAGGGTCTTTCCTTTTCTTTTAGAGTCTCTGTTACTCTTTCCTTGTGCATTTACAGCATCTGGGTAGGTGACAAAGTGGCTTAAAATGACTCAAAAGATCACAAGGAATTACTTGTGTCACTAATTATTGTCTACAGACTCCGACCCTGATTGCTTCTCTTCCTTCTTTCTCAGAGAAGCAAGTCTGAGTGTCGGGTCAGCAATCTCTCTGTGATTAAATATTCATGCACAAACACAAATGCACACAGGCAAGGCAATAAGAAGTGCCAAAAATAACAGCAGCATCCCTGTCCTGTGGAGCTTGTAGAAGCACAAGTAAAGAATGAGCACAGATCAAAATTGCAGATCAAACATAATGCGAGCTGACAATGCACTCATTGCAATGGGTTTCCTAACAAGAGTGAATTCTCAGGAATATCTAAAGTCATTGTCATCCCACAATATCCACAGAACAAATTAAAGCTCATTATGCCCTATGATCTTACAGGACATGCTGCATGATGACATAGGGAACATCGAATACTGAGGGATGCCAGTGGTGGCATCACAAACAGATGGGGAATACCATTTTCTCTCTGGTGATACTGGAGGAGTCAATGCCTAATATAATGCTTGGGGTGGTTCATGGCACATTTTAAGTACTCAGTAAATATTTACTACGTAAATGGATGATCTGCAAGGATGCTAAGTGGACCAAAATCTCCCCTCTCCATGGACTTAATCTGTAATAAATCAAGATGCTTACCTGAGAAGATAATCTACAGAGAGGCAGAGGGATCAACAGCAGTGCTAAATAACACGGAGGATGCTAAAGATACTGCCATTAATAATTTATTTTCTGTTGCACAAAATAAGTTCAGAAATTGTTCTGGAATATTTGTGTGTAGTTCAGTAAAAATGTCATGCCTTTTGGAGTCCGATCCACTTAGCTCTGCAAGGTATTAAGTTATTCATGATATATAAATCACTTAATCTACTTTATTGTTACTTTTCTGTAAAATAGGGTAACAACACCTACTTCATTAATTTGTTGAACTAATTAAATAATACACATGAAATTGTCTAACCTGTTATCTGACATATAGTAGTTTTTCAAGTGCTAGTTTCTTCCCTACTTTGCTTATACAGCATCTGCCCTGTGCTAGGAACTGAAGTAGGTGCTGAATAAAGTCTACATAACTCTTCTCTTACAGAGCTAGTAGCCTACTGGGGGAGACAGCCACTAACCAAATTATTGTGACAGAACTCTTGAAAATTTGTGAAGAATGTGAAGAGGGATGAATTTTTGAGTGAGATGACTTAATCAGTGCTTGGAAGAAAGGTGAGGTCATAGGAGGTCTCTCTCTGAGGAAACCAGCTTAGGCTTGCAGGGAAAAGATCTAACAGAAGTTCCTCTGGCAGAGGTGGGGGAGGGGGTTAGAGAGTCTTCCAGGATCTAGTATGATTTTATAAAAGCCCAGAGTTAAAAATCTTTTTAGGCGCCTGAGTGGCTCAGTCGCTTAAGCATCTGCCTTCGGCTCATGTCATGATCCCGGGTTCCTGGGATCAAGCCCCACATCAGGCTCCCTGCTAAGCCTGCTTCTCCCTCTGACTCTGCCATGCTTGTGCACACTCTCTCTCTTTCAAATAAATAAATCTCTAAAATTTTTAAAAAGATTTTATTTACTTATTTGAGAGAGAGAGACCCCATGAGTGAGCATGAGTGGGGGGAGAAGCAGAGGGAAGGAGAGGGAAAATCTCAAGCAGACTCCTCGTCCAGTACACAGCCCAATATGGGGGCTTGATCCCAAGACCCAGAGATGATGACCCAAGCCAAAACCAAGAGTCAGACACTTGTCTCAACTGAGACACCCAGGTGCCCCCAATATCTTTTAAAATCTTGACTCAAAGTCTATAAATAATGATCAGATATTTATCACACTGTTTTTTAGTTCTCCTTTCCAAGGTCTACACGAGAGACCACTCTCCTATTAGTGAGAAAGGTGAAGACACAAAGAGCTCCTTGTAAACAATGTTCCTAGGGATAGGAGATAGGACTCCATTTTTCTTTGATAGCTGAGATTCTTGATAGGGATATCATTCAGCTACTACAAGTTTTCTTTTCTCAATTGTAACACAGAAAGTGGAGCTTCTTCTATTACATAATAGAAGTATTATGTAATAATATATATTACATTACTTATGTAAGATATGTTTATTATTTCCCAGAATACTGCATGCTTTTGATTTTTTTTTTTACCATTTTGTAGCAGATAGAAATTACCTTCTTGAATAGAACTGTTCAGGTCTTGTGGGTTCCTCCCACAAGGATCTTAGTAGACTCTCTCGAAGTCCATCATTTCCCACATTGTAACTTGGTAAGAGGCCAAGAGTCTTGGTTTATGAGGTAGGAGTTTTCAAGTTTCCTGACGTTATTTGTTCTATCATGTAATTAGGTTCTAAAACACCTTGAGTAAATAGAAAACTTGTAAAAGCATTTTTTTAACTGAAGAAAAGGAATTAATTATGTCATTAATTATGTCATTCCTTATGTCAAAAGGAATTATGTCATAACCTCATGATATAATCATTTCTTCTTTTTAATGATCATTTTATTTTTATTTTTTAAAGATTTTATGTATCTATTTGAGAGAAATAGAGCAAGAGAGAGCAGGAACAGTGGGGAGGGGTAGAAAGGGAGGGAGAAGCAGGATCCCTGCTGGACAGGGAGCCTGACATGGGGCTCAATCCCAGGACCCCAAGATCACGACCAGAGCCGAAGGCAGGTGTTTAACCAATGGAGCCACTAGGCGCTTACCTAAGTTTTACTTTTTACTAAGTTTTACTTAGGTCTAATAATAAAAGTAATTTAAGTCAACCCGTTTCATAGAGTTTGTCCTTCACAAACTGTCACTATTTTATTTTTATTTTCTTAGTATAAGAGACCCTGGTTTAATTCCTCATAACTGTCACTATTTTATTCAATTTTGATAAACCTGTTTCATATCAAACCTCACACTCATTGCTGGAATTATCCAGTAATTAGACAGGGCATTTGTAACTATTTGTTTTACTGTTGACACCTCTGATGACTAGAAAGTTTAATTTTTATTGTTTGCTGATACTGCCTTTCCTATAAATTTCAACCATTGGTAGTAGTTATGCTTAAGAACATATCAATTCTATTCTCTTTTTGGGGGAACTTTAAAGTTACAGGAGGATAACTATCATGTTTTTTCCATAGTCTTACTTTCACAAGTATTTTTGAGAACTTACTTTGGCCAAAACATTGGGCATGAGCTATGTTTTGCCTTTCCAGCTTCAACAGCTACACTCCTTCTAACCTTCCCTTGAAAGGTTTCCCCCTTAATTACTATAATTTATACAAACTCTAGCCATGTCCTTGTCACAAGGTGGCACCTCAAAATAAACATATACAGAATGGAGAATTTTATTCAATATCACCAAAAATAAAAATAGGAATTACTAAACTCAAAAATGTATTAAGCATTAACGGGGACAGATATAGAAATAAATGACACACTATTCTTGCCTTCCAAGAGTATTGAATCTAGTTGGAAATAAAGATTACGAGTTTAAATAATATTAAATATTATTAAAAACAAGCATTTTAGGAGTTCAGATGATTCAGAAAACTGAGTTCTAGATCTTATTGGATGTTTCTAGTTCTAACTAGGGCTGTCTTGAAAACTACATTGTGTCTGAATATTACCAGTGTAAACAAGTACGAAATGCTTTGCCCAAAGTGCATAAATATCGGTAGTGCCAAACTGCTCCTTGTCTAGTCCTTTCTCCACTCTTTACAGCACAAAGAGGAAATCTTAGCTTGAGATACCAAATAAGTGATTAAATCTGCAATATTTGGAAAGGCCACTGGAAATAAAACTTGGCAAAATTCTAATTCTAGTGATTGTTTTCCGTTTAGCCTGCAACCAGTGAAGGCTGTTAACATTCTTTTTGGGTCGAATTTTCTTTTGATTTTAGAAACAGTTAAAGCTCAAACGACAACGCTACTTTAAAAAAAAAAAAAAAAGTTCTGTTAAGACAGGAAAAACACAGGAAGCCTGGAATGTAACTAGATAGGTTGTATTTCCGGAATCTTACCCTTAAGCAATACGTTGGGCTCCTTTTGCACATGCGCAGAAGGAAAAGTTGGGCGGGACTTCCGTTGCGCCGGGTCGCGCTCCGGGCAGGGATTGGTGGCGCCAGATGGGAGAGGCGGAACCGGAAGCGCCTGTGTTGTGGGGCTTAGCCTGTTTTCTCCCGGCGTCTTTCCAGCGCCTTGCTTCCCGCAGTTGGTTCTGCTTTTGCAGGGAGTGCCATGGGGGAAGCGGAGAAGTTTCACTACATTTACAGTTGTGACCTGGACATCAACGTGCAGCTTAAGATGTAAGAGAATCGGGACAGTGAGTGGGATTGCTGGGGCTTCGGGACGTTGAGACGGGGGCCTGTGGGTTGGCGAGGAGAAGGTGGTTATTAGCCTGAAGACCGTCCTGGGGGCGGCTGGGAGGGCTGTAGCCAGGGAAGCGGAGGAGAACCGGAGGTAGAGAGGGGAGCCTTGTGAAGGAATTGAGGACTAGGTCTCTGGGACAGAGATAGCAGTGGGAAAATGCCCTTAAGTTCCACGGTGTTTTACTTTCTTCAAAGCATTTTGCTGCTGACAGTAACCTTTTGAGGGTTTTTACGTTTTACAGATTAAGAAATCGAGTTTTAATATAGTCGTCCTCCTGCAGTTAATAGTTGGAAGATCTTTAGAACCGGGCTGGGAGGTGGAACGGGGGGTACAGAAATTAGACACAGGCAGATCTGGTAGTTGAGAATAACATGAGTACATGGATACGGTATTAGAATCACGGGGGGGGGGGTGATAGAGACTTAGGTTGAATCTTGGGACATTGTGGTATTGTTTAGCCAGGGAAGTTAGGAATCAGTCGAAGATGAGAGTGTCAATTGCAGAGGGACCAGAAGATAGGAGAAAAGGCTTTGCAGGAAGATTTTGGAGCATTACAGTTGAAGTAAAGGCCAAGGGCATGATATTTTGAGATGAGATTAATGAAACCGAGATTGGGGGTGAGTAGGACTGAGTTGGAAATTATGTCCATTTTAAGGCAGTCTTATAGAAGTGTTTTCATATGTGAAATCTATCACAAATTATTAATCATTCATCATTCATTATATGTTTAGTCAGTATTCATCTTATGTTCATACATGCAGTGAATACATTTTTTCAGCTGTCAGGTGCACCTTTGAAGGATTGTTTTTATTTTCAGAAGTTACTTCAGACTCTGACAAATCTTTTACTATCCATTTTGTGGTGATAGTAAAAATAATATTTCAAGAACCAAACTATAGTCTTGTAAAATAATTTACACATCCATTTCAGGAAATTTCTGCAGCATGTGGCACTACATGCTTATACAGGATTGCATTGCTCTCATTTGATAAAGGGCTTTCCTTCAGTCTCATTCCTCTCAGTATTTTTTTGGACATAGGAATGATTTTTTTTTTTTTTTACACTTTTGAACCCTAGAAGGAAAGAAGAAAAGTAAAAAAACACTGGTCATTAACAGACACACATTCAATATTTTGAGGCAAAGTTAAAGCATAAATTAGAAGTTTGGCAAAATTTAATACTAACCATCTTTTAGCTTCTAAGACTGCCGTTGTTGATCATTGAGGGCAAGGAGTATCAACTTAGAATCATATAATGAAAGAATAATGAATTCTTTAATTCAGTTTATTCTCCCTAGGGTTTTAGTTTATTGTGACAGTTTTAATTAACAAGTTGCAATTTGATGTCTCTTTTCCTAGCACCATAACTGGATAACAAACTGCCTGCAAGACGTGGTCACTTTGGATGTGCCAAAGCACTTTGAAAGCAACTTGTCTGAGACTAGCATATCATTAGCCTACTCTTCTGATTCTGATCTTCTTGTGTTGTCTCATTATTTTGGTGATTGTTGGCATAATTAATTGAGTTGGTTAAGACAGGAAACTGAGTTCTGCATACATCCCTCTCTTACCTTCTCTGTTTAATCATTCACAAGTTGTCTTGAATCTACCTTCATATTGTTGATCCATGCCACTTTTTTTTTTTTTTTACCCCACAACCCTGGCCTTAGTCTACCTTTTAATGTTGACTGAAAGTCTTCTAACTGATTTCCTTGCTTTCAGTCCCTCGTCTTCATTATGTTCTTACACTCCTGCCAAAAGTACAACTCTGATTACATTACTCTCACTTCGAATAATTTTTTATCATATTTTTGAATGTTCACTTTGTGTCAGGCACTGTAGTGAATATGGTGGCTACTAGCTTCATTTTCTACCTACTTTTTATTCTCATCTTTAGTTTCTTTACCCCATGAGCTTTATGCTTTAGCTATGCCAAACAACTTGTAGTTCCCCAAACATACCTTCTTTCTTCTTTGTATCTGTATATGGTGTTTTTTCCTTCTAGGATGACTCCCTGCCTTTTTGGCTCTCATTTCTCATATATTGTTCGGGCCCATTTCAGACATCAATCTGGGATACTAAGCTCTTACTCCCAATCAAGTTTATATGCTCCCGAGACTTTTTGGTATGCCTTTCTGTAGTAGGAAGGACATTGGCTTAGGCCTCTTTTTATTTATTTATTTATTTATTTATTTATTTATTTTAGAGAGAGAGCACAAGCAGGGGAAGGGGCAGAGAGAGAAGCAGGCTCCCCACTGAGCAGGGAGCCTGACATGGGGCTTGATCCCAGGATCCTAAGATCATGACCTGAGCCAAAGGCAGATTCCTAACTGACTGAGCCACTCAGGCACCCCACTTAGGCCTCTTTTGCCAGCTCTTTTACTTATTTTGTTAACTTGAATAATGAGTTTGATCGCTGAGTGTCTGCTTCATTATTTATAAAATGAGAAAAGGGTGAAAAGAGAGAATGTATAAAATCTCTGGCACAATATTTGACATAATCTTGATGTCCAAGCAGTGTTCCTACCTCTTTTTTAATGTCTTGTACATATCTTTTATGATTTATAACACTGTATTTTTTTAATTTAAAGAACTTACCATATAATATATCTACACAGTAACAAAATTAAAAGAGTATTAAAAAATACTCAGTTAAAAGTAAGTGGAATTGAAGTTTTAACATTTTTCTTTTAATGTTGTCTTTATCTCATCTTTCATTTTTGGTCTTCTATGCCTAGTACAGTGAATGTTTGTTGGATGAATACATGAGTAAGTGCTCAGCTTGAAATTAATAAAGGGAAACTAAGGTCTGGAAAGCTGATGATGTAGATCAAGAGAAGATTTAAAATAAAGTAAAAACCTAAAATAGAGAAATATGTTGGTGAAGATTGGAATGATCTTAGATATGTTGGGACTTTAAGAGACCTTTATTAGATGTAAAGTTTATTTTAATTTTATATGCAAGAAAATGTTGAGTTTTCAGAAGGTTACTGTGATACAACCATAAACTGTTCTTTTTTTTTATATATATCTTTTTTATTTCTTATCAGCGTAACAGAATTCATAGTTTTACACCACACCCAGTGCTCCATGAACCATAAACTGTTCTTAGTATTTGTTGTGTTTATGCTTAAAAATACATCTAATCATTATTGTTCTTATGCCTCCAGAGGAAGTTTGGAAGGGAAGAGAGAACAGAAGAGTTATAAAGCTGTTCTAGAAGACCCAATGTTGAAGTTTTCAGGACTGTATCAAGAGACATGCTCTGACCTTTATGTTACTTGTCAAGTTTTTGCAGAAGGGAAGCCTCTGGCCTTGCCAGTGAGAACATCCTACAAAGCATTTAGTACAAGATGGAAGTAAGTTGTGTCTTGCATATCTCCCATTTCTTTATAGATGTTGCAAGTATGATTTGATAGGGATTCAAGAGGAAAATTTAAAAAAAATTGGATTTAAGACCTATAACCATTGATCCAATAGTTTAAAGCAGTAACCTACTCAGAATAAGGTCTTATATATACTAGTATTATTCTATTTCAGTAGAAGTGGATTTGTATTTTGAATTATGTTTGTATTCAGTATATTGACATTTTTGTAGGAACTAGACTGATTCACAAAATGACCCAAACCAAAAAACAGATGTAACATCTTTACATTTTCTACCACCCTATGGCCTAAACACGTGAAAATTTTGGATAGATAGTATAGTCTGAATTGTCCAACCTGATGTTTGGTGCTCAGATTTGATGAAATCTCTCAGACAACAAACACACCTGTTGTCATCTGTTCGGATCAGATTTTTATTATTATTTTAAATATGAAACTAACTTTTTTTAAGTTCATGTTTTTTTGAGCATGGTACATTAGCAAACTGTTGTTGAGATGCAAGGTAAATAATGAACATGTAGTTCCTGTTTTTCTAGAACACTCTTGTGGGTCCTGAATTTAAAGTCTTGTCTCTTCTTATTTGGTAGATTATGTGGTATAGTTTTGTTGTTCCTTCAGTGAGTGTTACTCAGTACCTTGGGAGGCTCAGTGCAGGATACACAGGTGGTATGCCTCTTCAGGAAACAACTTACGCCCACAGTGTTAATGAAGACAAGGTGTGACCAAATGGACTACCAGGTTGTGTTGTTGAGTGTACAACCCTGTGTTTACCAACTGTGGTCTGGTAGGCTGGAAAGGGTTTTTCAGAGAGCAGAAGCCTGAGCTCTAGTAATCTGGCTACATTGAAACAACTGTCTTAATGGTGTAATTTCTTTAGTGGTATTTTTGTGGATAGAGACACATACAAACACACCCAAGTAAGTGTATAAATGTATATATGTATTTAATAATTTTTAATAATTTTGGAATATTTCAAACCTGTAAATGCAGAGAGAATAATATAATGAACTTCCAAGGTCCCGTCACCTAGCTTCGATAGTTACTAACTCAAAGCTAATCATGTTTCATCTATGCCTACAGTTATTTTGAAGCAGATTGCAAATATTTTATCATTTTAACTGTATTTCTGTATATTTCTTTTTTGAAGAAAACTATAGTACCATAATAAACATCTAAAACAATGGGCCAGTATTCCTTAATTGTATCAGGTTTTTATTAAAAAAAAATTTTTTTTTTTAAATTTTATTTATTTGACAGAGAGAGACACAGTGAGAGAGGGAACACAATCAGGGGGAGTGGCAGAGGGAGAGGGAGAAGCAGGCTTCCTGATGAGCAGGGAGCCCAATGCGGGGCTCGATCCCAGGACCTGGGATCATGACCTGAGCTGAAGGCAGACGCTTAATGACTGAGCCACCCCGGTGCCCCTGTATCAGATTTTTAAACTGGAATCAGGAAATCTGTAAAAGCCTGAAATTGTCTGCAGAATTTTGTGTCTTGTGCATTTTTATAGGGACAGGACTCAAGGCTTTTATTAGATTTTTTTGAGGTGGCTTGTGACTTCAGAAAAGGCTTAAAACTACAAATTTAGGTCTAGACAGTCAACATTTGTGGTCAATTCCACTTTTCTTGGTAAGGGAAATTGTTGAGTGGTTGTGTTCCATGCCTTGGCAATAAAAAAAAAAAAAGAGAAAAAGCAAATTTCCATTTACTGGGGGCAGGGTTGCAGAGGGAAAAAGAGAAGCAGACTCTGTGCTGAGTGGGGAGCCCAACATGGGACTTGATCCCAGGATTCTGGGATCATGACCTGAGCCCAAGGCAGAGGCTTAACCAGCTGAGCCACCCAGGTGCCAGGTGGATTTAGTTTTAAGCTCAGTGAGGGTTGCAGGTATGCTGGAGGGACAGTGCATGGTGAGTGAGAGAAAAAAATGGTATTCAGAATTTGTAGCTTTTTGATGTCTGATCAAATCTTTTCATAATTTCTAGAATATCTAGGGTAGTTTGAAACTATTTTATAGCTGCAGATTAATTTTCTTCAAAAGAACTCTTCTGTAAAAGTTGTGGTATAAAACAAGTTAAAGTGTAGTTGCTTTGATTTTAAAAAGGTGTAGGGGCATGGTTTTGGATGGCAGAAGGTTTGAAGGAGATGATTGCTTGGTCATAAGCATTGTCTTCTAAGCAAAGGATAGAATATAGAGGTAAGAATTTTCATAGTTCATTTTAGATATTGTTGTGGATTTTTCTAACTTTAGCCTGTGTTAATTGATCTCTGGATTTTTTTCCTTGTCACAAGATGACACTGCTTGGTATTTACCTTTTCAATCTTGCCACTGTGTGGATAATGATTAAATAAAATTATTTATTTCCTCAAGCTTATCTATAGTGGAGAATTGGTTTTTGAGCATATGATTTATTTTTTTAAGAACTTCATGGAAGAAAAGGATTTAATGACTTTGATTCTCCTTTAAATTGGTAGTCATGTGTAATCTTACTATAGGTCCTTGAATTTTTATGGTGGGTATAAATGATTTGTCATATAAGTTTTTGAAAATTCTGTTCAATTTCTTACCAGTGCAGATATATTTGACCTACACTGGGATATGCCCCTTGGATAATAATTTTGAGTAATCGGAATAACTTTGAGTAAACAGAAACAATTCTGTCTATCTGCTGGGTATTACTTTGTGTATTGTTTACATAGTTTTCTTTTGGGATTTTAAAAGCTGTCTGTTATTTAAGGGAGTTGATATTATCAATAGATTCTATGTGAAGTTTGAATGCAGAAGAAAATTTGCAGAGATGAAAGAGAATTTTGAAAGAAGAGCTGTGCTGTCATGACGAAATTATTAAGAACAAACATTCCTTAGTGAAATAATATATATAGCTATGCTCTAGAAGCATAAAAAATTGATAGCTAAGTAATATCAGTATTAATGAAGTAACTTGAAGAACAGAAAAATCTCACATTAAAAATTGTCACATGTCTGTCCAAAGCAGTCTGATATCTTCTTCATGTTATGAAGATAGTGGATAGTCTACTTTGACCTCTTTAAGAGTTTGGTTGTTTTCTGCTTTGTTGAGGTACTATTGTGTATTATAGGACAGTATTATCCATAGCAGCATTTTGCGTAATTCTGAATTTTTTCTCTTCATAATATAAAACTGTGTTCTGGAGAAAGCTTATAGATAATCACAGTTTGGTTCAAAACAACTTTAGTTCTGATAGTTTTGTGTTTGCCTAGACTTTTATTACTCATTATTACATTCCTGTGTCTTGGTGATACTTTCTAAATTTCTTTTTCTTCAAAGATTTAATTTATTTATTTGAGTGAGAGAAAGAGAGCGAGAGCAGGAACAGGGCAGGAAGGGAGAGGCAGAGGGGGAGAAGCAGACTCCCTGCTGAGCAGAGAGCCTGACTTGGGGCTTGATCTCAGGACCCTGGGATCATGAGTTGAACCAATGGCAGACACTTAACCCACAGGCACTCCCTGAATTTATTTATTTATTTATCTTTCCTTCTTTCCTGCCTGCCTGCTTGCTTGCTTGCTTTCTTTCAAGGTTTTATTTATTTGACAGAGAGAGAGAGAACAAGCACACAAGTAGGGAGAGCAGCAGAGGAAGAGGGAGAAGCAGGCTTTCTCCTGAGCAGGGAGCCTGATGTGGGGCTCGATCCCCAAACCCCTGACATCATGACCTGAGCTGAAGGCAGATGCTTAGCCTACTGTGCCACTCAGGTGCCCTGAATTTCTTGATTAAAGAATTTACCAGTGTTAGTTTTCATGAGCTTGGTTTTTCAAAAATTTTTTTCATGTGTTCTGTGTTTAAACTTGAAGTTGCCTACTTTAAAATTAAGGTAAGTGCCACATTTTTTGTAGTATTAACCTAATCTTCTGGGACATTTTCTCTGGACAAATCTTCTTATATGGTTTGTTAATTTAAAAGGAAGTTTATATACACACACACACACACACACACACACACATATTTTATTTTCTTGGTGTTATATTTATGTTGACTTTATTCCCATAGCTGGAATGAATGGCTGAAACTGCCTGTAAAGTACCCTGACCTGCCCAGGAATGCCCAGGTGGCCCTCACAATATGGGATGTATATGGACCAGGGAAGGCAGTGCCTGTGGGAGGAACAACGGTTTCACTCTTTGGAAAATATGGGTAAGCATTTTTGTCTTCTCTCTAAGAGTGTTGGGAGAGCTTTTTTTTTTGGGAGAGCTTGAATAGTTTATACCCAGTCTGATTCTCTATGTTGTACGAAATGAAAACCTGTTTGGTACATATGATTCCTTCGTTCTCAAGACTGAATTTGACACATTTTCCTATGGGATATGCAGATGGATTAGTTAAGAAACCTACTGTTAGTGTTTGGTATTATGATTTCCGGTTGAAAATAGTCATTAGAAACTAGAATCTTGCTAGGAAAAAGAGGCTATTTGGTGTATACTGTAACTTCATTGTTAATAGAAGGTTTTTGCTTTCTCAAAATAGTGACAGGACAATAAGCAGTGTTAAAAAGCACAAATTTGCTAATAATGATTGTAATAGAAGAGTTGTCAACTCAGTTTTTAAAAATTTACTGGTAATAGGGGCACCTGGGTGGCTCAGTCATTAGGCTTCTGCCTTCAGCTCAAGTCATGATCTGAGAGTCTTGGGATCAAGCTGGGCTCCCTGCTGAGAGGGAGACACAGTGAGAGAGGGAACACACACTCTCTCTCTCCCACCCCCCCTGCTTGTGTTCCTTCTCTCACCGTGTCTCTCTCTCTCAAATAAGTAAATAAAATCTAAAAAAAAAAATTACAGATAATAGGAGCTAATCATAAGAAAAGAAAAAGGCGTAATCTTGGAGGGTATTTTTTCTCTTAGAACAGAAGGATCACTACCTTAAGAGAGTTGGTGATTTCCTTTTTTTTTTTTTTTAGATTTTATTTATTTATTTGAGAGAGAGCACGAGTGGGAGAAGGGCAAAGGGAGAGGGAGAAGCAGACTTCCTGCTGAGCAAGGAACCTGACTCCGGGCTCGATCCCAGGACCCTGAGGTCATAACCCAAGACAAAGGCACAGACCCAACTGACTGAGCCACCCAGGAGCCCTGAGAATTGCTGATATTCTATTATTCTTTTCTGTGTTTATTAATTGGAATTTTCCACTAAAGAACATGGTCATTCATCAAGTATTGAGTTACCTTGGTATACAGTTCATGTAGGAAAGACAGATGACTATTTAATTTTTTTCCCCTTTACCAGTTTTAAGAATGAGTTGGGGGGCGCCTGGGTGGCTCAGTGGGTTAAAGCCTCTGCTTTCGGCTCAGGTCATGATCCCAGGGTCCTGGGATTGAGCCCAACATCGGGCTCTCTGCTCCTTGGAGAGCCTGCTTCCTCCTCCCTCTCCCTGCCTGCCTCTCTTGCATACTTGTGATCTCTGTCTGTCAAATAAGTAAATAAAATTTTTAAAAAAAAAAAAAAGAAGTTAAAAAAAAAAGAATGAGTTGGTGTCCTGGTAACTTGGATATTTGACTTTCTTTTTTTCTTTTTGTTTTTAAATTTTGTCATGAACTTTTAGTCTTAAACATTTCTGGAATATTTCAATTAATTGCTGTCTTTAGTCTTTATAATGCTCAAAAACTCCAGTTTGGTCTGTAAGAGTCCCTTCAAGGTGATTCCATGTTTTTTTGATAGTACTCCAGAAGTCATTTGTAGCTTCTTTGCTTTCTGGTGGGCAAGCTATTTCAGGCTCATTTGGCAATTTTCCACCCCAGAACTGGAATCTCTGAAAGAAGTCCTAATTCTTTTATTTATTGTTTTTTTTTTAAAGATTTTATTTATTTATTTGACAGAGAGAGACAGTGAGAGAGGGAATACAAGCAAGGGGAGTGGGAGAGGGAGAAGCAGCTTCCCACGGAGCAGGGAGCCTGATGTGGGGCTCAGTCCCAGGACCCTGGGATCATGACCTGAGCTGAAGGCAGATGCTTAACGACTGTGCCCAAGGAGCCCTAATTCTTTTCAGTGTGAAATGGTAGAGAACTAAATCTGGTATTACTGAACTTAACTAGTTTTTGTCAATTTTGAAGTTGGAAAATTTTATCTCCTGAATTAATTTTCACATTATTAAATGTAAATGAATGTGATCATATTTTGATATGTTCATTTACTATTTGTGTATATGTTTCTGTGAATTGCTTTTTGATGTTCTTTGCCCATTTTTTTCAAAAATTGAAATATAATTCACATGCTATAAAATTCTGATTCTTGTTTTGTTTTGTTTTTTGAGTTGTCACTTTTCTCATCAATATGTAGGGGGTCTTTGTACATTAGTGAAATTAACCTTTTGCATGTTACATGTTACAAATACTGTTTCCTGTGACTTTTTTTGAATTAGTATATATTTCTTTGCTATTCATGTATCTTAAATTATCATGTTGAATTGATCAGCTTTTATTTTTATGGCCTGTGAATTTAATGTTTTAGAAAGTCCTTTTCTAAAATATTTCTTTGTATGATTTTATGATTTCAGTCTTCTACCTTTAAATATTTGATTCATCTAAAAGCACTTTTGTGACTGCTTGGGTGGCGCAATCAATTAAGCATCAGACTCCTGGTTTTGTCTTAGGTCATGATCTTGGGGTCCTGAGATAGAACCCTGCGTCTTGCTCTATGCTCCTGCTGAGATTCTCCCTCTATTCCTCCCACTCATGCGTGCGCGCGCTCTCTCTCTCTCTCTCTCTCAAATAAATAAATAAATAAATATTGTGAAAGACACTCCCTGTCAAAGGAGTGATGTATTGGAAATCAACTTAAAAAAAAAAATCCAACAAATGGCTAGTTTTTTGTCTTAACACTATTAAATTAGCCTTTGTTTCCAAATATTTTGAAATGGTACCCTTACATGTTCAATTCATCAAGTACTGAAGTCTAAGAGAAACAGCATAGTCTATCCGATGGTGGTGGTTAGGCATGCAGGATGTCTAACTAGGTTATCTGGCTTCACATCCCGACTCCTTTAAATGTCTGTATTTTTAGGCAGGTTATTTAATCTTCTTATGCCTCAGTTTCCTCATTGGTAAAATGATGTAAGAATAGTATTTACCTTATAGAGTAGTTTACGATCATAAATTACTGAAGACACATAGTTAACTTAATGAATGTTTAGTAAATATTAGCTATTATTATTTCTGCGCTATTCTGTTAGTTTTGAATACTATTATACTATAAAATGTTTTAATACTAGATGGTGATGATCTTCCTTATTTACCTGCCTTTTATAATTTCCCTAGATATTCTGTTTTGTTAGATAAATTTTATGATTTCCTCAAATAGAAAAGCTCATTGTTATTTTGTTAGGAAATCATATTGAAATATATATGTTAATTAAGGAGAAAATTGACACCTTGTTAATATTGAATTTTTCCATCCAGAAATAGGGTGTGTCAGAAAGGCTTCAACTCATGAATAAAACCTAGGTATAATTTCCTTTAGAATAGCTTGGTTGCTTAGTAATATGGAGGTATTTTAGTTTAATGTTTTAACTATTAGATATTTAGTATTGAAATACATGGAAGAACAAATTTAGACATAGTCTGACACATTAGCTATAATTTGAGTAAAATAGCATGTTACAGTAGATTGGAGATGATATTAAATATGTATTGTTCCTTTTTACTTTACTCAGGTGGGTTTTGCTTGCCACACAGAAGAAAAATGGGCAACAGTTTATTACTCTTACTATATAGTTAGTAGTTAAATGTTCTTGAGAACAGTTACCAGCTAGACCTCTTGATTTTTCCTCTTGGCTTCTTTAGAAGTGATTTACCTTCTGGAATAATCAGCCAGAGGTTCCCTCATAAAAGCACCTCTTTCAGGACACTTGTGCATTTTAGATGACCTTAGGATATAGTTTCAGGACACCCTGACTAGCCGGTAAGTGTGAGACAGCCGGAATTTCCACAGAAGTTCAGTGAAATGAACTACCTAAAGCCAAACAAACTCTCAGGTTAACATTTGTGATGCAGTTTGACTTGACTTTTGGTAAGGTTTTGAAAAGTACATGAAGGCAGTGGTAATCAACCTATGACTAGGAAGCACCTGGTAAGCTAACTAGACAAGTGTCTTCCTTTGTTCTCTTTAAATTTGTTAAGAGTGTTCTGTCTGCCTGTGCTTGCTTGCTCTCTCTCCCTCTGTCTCTGACAAATAAATAAATAAAATCTTTAAAAAAAAAAAAATTTGTTAAGAGTGTGATGGGGCCCGAGATTCAGCATTTTTAGTAAGCATCCTGAGTGGTTCTGCAGACCTGTGGATCACAGTTTGCAAAACAGTGCATTAACCTTTTCTTAGTAGTCTATTTGTTGGACATAGGCTTGCAGTTGTTTTCACAGTTTCTTTCTTGACTTTATCCCATTGCTCACTTTATTTGTATTTCTGTATGAATCCCAGTAAAAGACAAATTCCTTTACCTCCCACCCAAACCATGCTGGAAACGTGCCTGGAAGATAAATCAGTAGTATTTGTTCTACTTTATGAAGTAATTAAACCCCAGATATTTCCATGAATGTAGTAGTAGCAATAAGTGGGACTTAAATTTCAATTCTCTCTTCCGATATTAAGTAAATTAAGACTTTGAATCTTAGAGAGTCATCTTTTTTCTCTTAACTGAACAGTAGGTCATGCTATCCCTCCATGTCCTGAACACCTGAGATGTCAGATGAACATGAAACATTTTGGAGAGTAGTACTGATTCTGTGACATTCCTTCACTTAGAGCAGGGTTTCTCAGATAGGAGTTGTTGACTTACCACTTTCAGGATTCCTGCCTTATCTCTGTACTAAGTGCACTCTTACATACTTGGTTTTTTATTTGAACCAGCTCACTTCTTTTTTTAACTTTAATTTAGTTTGAAGCAAAAGCTTAATATCCCTAATACACATGGGAAGCAAGTATTATTTGACATTGATGGGTAAGAATAAAATAAATACACTGAGAATAACTGTTATTAGGTTTTAGAAATTGAAGGAAGAAAACTGCAGTGAAATATAATTGATAGTAAATGTATTTGATTTGCAAAATACATAAAAAATATCTGCAGAGAAAGTCCTTTAATTAGAATGGTTCTTTTTGTGCCTAGTCAGATATTTAGCTCATTGTCGCTTAATTGAAGTTAAAAGATAAGGTTTTTACACCAACATTTTCTTTGTTAATCAGTCCAACTCCTATGTGGTTGTACGTCATCAGTTAGCCAAATGATAACATCAGATTTTAATAGAGATTTCTGGATACTTTGAACAGTGGTGAAGGAATGCAGAAAAGCTTGATCACCTACTTCTCTTCCCTCCAGCCTGATGTTTATACTGACCTTCACCTCAGAAAAAAGCATAAGAAACTTGATGAAATTAAAATAACTCCTTTTTGGTGGGGGGCACCTGGGTGGCTCAGCGGGTTAAGCCTCTGTCTTCGGCTCAGGTCATGATTTCAGGGTCCTGGGATTGAGTCCCCTATGGGACTCTGCTCAATAGGGAGCCTGCTTCCCTCTCTCTGTCTGACTGCCTCTCTGCCTACTTGTGATCTCTCTCTCTCTCTGTCAAACAAATAAATAAAATCTTAAAAGAACTTTTTCTCTGTGTGTCCTGGGGATTTTCCTTGAGGGTGCGAAGTGGGTTGCAGTGGCTACGAGTCCAGGGATCCCCTAACACGGAACAGGACTCTGTGTGCAGCTGCTGGTACTGGTGCTCTGTGCCACTGGTCAGGATGTTCCTGGCGCTGTGGCAGGGTGCACCCGTCCACTTGGACTGCTGGGTCATGGCTGCTTCTCTGTAGGATGGTCCTGATGTTCAGGGAGAGAAAGAAGCATCAGTCTTCTGGGTGTCCTGAGCAGGAAGCCTGTGCAAATTTTCTTTCACCAACCATTAAAAATCATGTCATGGGCCAACACAGTTTTTTTGTGACTTAGGAAAATAGTGCTTTAGACTTTAGTTTCTTCAGATGTTTCTTGAACAATGACATCACACCATTTGCTCCCCCACCTTTTTCCCTAAATAGTCCTTGTATGGACTTAGTAGCTTTTATTTATTTATTTATTTTTAAGATTTTATTTATTTATTTATTTGACAGACAGAGATCATAAGTAGGCAGAGAAGCAGGCAGAGAGAGGAGGAAGCAGGCTCCCCGCTGAGCAGAGAGCCCGATGCAGGGCTCAATCCCAGGACTCTGGGATCACGACCTGAGCCGAAAGCAGAGGCTTAACCCACTGAGCCACCCAGACGCCCCAACTTAGTAGCTTTTAAAAAGTGGTCTTCAGAGTGTGTAGTAGTTGTAGTATAGTATTGGGAACCTTGTGACTACCAAGTCTTGTATTTGCTAATGTTTCTTTGATATACTTTAGTCTGTGTGAAACTGCCTTTTGGAGTATAGTATAATTAATAATTGAAAGACTGATCTCTTAAGATACAGCTAGAACCACAGGCAAGCCCACAGATTTCTTCTGCAGGTGTTTTTCCAAATATGAGTTTGGAAGTCAGGGCAGTGGCTGCTCTTGTGGCTTGGCACCAGGAGTGGGAGCAGCAGTCACAGCTGTTGCTGGGGCTTCTGCTGGAGTCTGAAGGAGATCCTCCTATGCTGTTTCTTTTGTCTTTCCTGTTTGGCTTAATTTCCCAAGTGGACATGATGCTCTGAGTATCCTCTGGCTTGCCACCTGGAGGCTGTGTAACTCTGCAAAGGTTCCATTAGTGTCAAAAGAAAGTAATATGTTCACTTGATTATTTGAGTCACTTGGCATCACCCCTACCCTCCACATCCCATATCCTTAAATCTTCTCTCCAGCTCCATCCCAAGGCACCTAAATCATTTAGTAAACTGACTTCCTGCCAAATGTACTTATTTTTGATTTAGTTACATTCAGCTAGTCACAGTATCCACTGGGGGACACAGAGGTAAAGAGAAGGCAGGCAGGCCTTCTGCTTCTCCAGGTACATTTAAGGATATTCATCTAAAAGTGGCATTACTGTTTCACTGTACGGAGTTTCCTGGATACTAAGTGGGTCTACTTGATGTTGAATCTGTCCCTGAGTTGAAAGATCTTTATAAAAGGCTTGCATATGGGCTTTTTGTACTGTAACTTTTTTTTTGATCTTTCATATGATAAATAAATATTGAGAATTTTGATTCTTTACAACTAGTCAGTGCATTTTTTTATTGAGCCTCCATTGGAAGCTTTTGCAGATATGGTTGCTGGATAGCACCTATTATTGCCAGCATTAGAGATCTTACAACAAGTACATCTATACCTTAACCTTATTGTGCTCATGAGCTTATAGCGATCACTTTATCACTCCCATTCTAATTGTTCATGGCGTCGTTGCTTATATACATTACACAATCAATGAAAATTCTCTTTATTACCTTTGGAAAATCTGTAAAGAAATTTTCCATTAGAACATGATAGTAATGGTTTATAATGGTTTATAAACTTTATGTAAACCTTTTACAGTTTATATGGTTTATAAACTTTATGTAACCTTTACATAAACTTTATGTAAACCTTTTATAGTTAAAACTTCTAGATTGCTATATCTACCATATACCTTATTTTAAAAATTATTAAATGCAAGAGTGTGCAAAATGGACTTACCTCCTCACCTGTGCACACCTGTAGTCTTATTCGTACCATTGCAGTCAGCAGCTTGCTCTTTGATTTTGGGAGGATATGAATAGAATTTATACTGTTTGAAACGTCTTGTTTAAAAGAAAAAACACTTAAAAAAAAAGAACACAGTAACAGAAGTAACACATTAACATCTTTGATCCCCCCCCGCAATAAAAAAACACTCAGGTACTAAACAGTAGCATATTTCAAAAGTTGTGTAAAGCTCCTTTACAAGTTTGCTCAACCTTTACTCTAGATCTTCTGGGTAGCTTTTTGAAGGAAATTTGACAATCAACAGTATTAGAATTTTTCACTTTAAAATAGGATCTCCATGTTCAGACTGAATTTTGATTGTATGTTAAATCTCTGATTTGTAGACATAGAAGCTTTTTCTCATGTGAATCTGTAATCGTATTCTGTTTAAGACATACCCCTTGGGCAAGAGAAGATAGGAGAGACATTAGCCTGTACTTAGTGAACAGAAAATAGTAGCTAACATTTAACATTTAGCTAACATTTAATGCCGGCACTATTCTAAGTACTTTTTACTTCTACCCATCTGTTTAATTTTTCTAACAAGATGCAGGTATACTCTTTATAATCTTACTTTATAGATGAGAAAACTGAGACACATGGGTTAGATAGTTTACCCAAGGTCTCATAGGTAATAGATGATAGATGGCACAGCTGAGATTCAGATCTCAGCATTTTTACTTTACGGTCTACTATGCTGAATTGTCATTTAAAGTGGAGAGTTATGAAATTACTTAAATTTTGGTTTCAGTCATTGTAAATGTGACATTCTTTCATTGGGTAGGAATTTAGTCTCTCATTTTTTCTAGGATCTCCACTGAAGTAATGAAGTGTGTGGTCCTCACTGAACTTTCTCTGTTTCTACTCTACCTGTAGAATTTCTATAACAGTTCTATGTGGAGAAGCAAAGAATACCTTGTAAAAAAGTGTTACATGGATTTTAGTTACTTAATTAATTGCTTTACAACCCACTGGAGGATTCAGGGTTGGCAAGAGACACATGCATTTTCCTTTGTGGAATTCTCTCTGTTTGGGAACTGAAATGTCCTGTAATGAACTGCATTAATTTACTTCTACCCTGAACATTCTATTTTCGCCTAGCATGTTTCGCCAAGGGATGCATGACTTGAAAGTCTGGCCTAATGTAGAAGCAGATGGATCAGAACCCACAAAAACTCCTGGCAGAACAAGCAGTACTCTTTCCGAAGATCAGATGAGCCGCCTTGCCAAGGTAAAAAAGAAACTATCGAAACAGGTGGAAAGCTCTGAGTGATGCCTGTTGTAGTAGAAATTGACGTTATGAATTGTCAGATCATTCTTTTGATTTAAATTTTTTTTTTTAAGATTTTATTTATCCATGAGAGAGTGAGAGAGAGAGAGCGAGCATGAGGGGGGAGAAGGTCAGAGGGAGAAGCAGACTCCTTGTGGAACTGGGAGCCTGGTGTGGGACTCAATCCTGGAACTCTGGGATCATGACCTGAGCTGAAGGCTTAACCATCTGAGCCACCCAGGCACCCTAAATTTAATTTTTTAATAATAATTTAATTGGAATGATAATTCACATACCATAAAATTCACTCTTGGAAAGTATACAGTTCAGTGGTTTTTTAGTAAATTCACTAGAAGTTGAATTGTGTAGTCATGCCACTATTGAACTTTAGAAGATTTTCATCAAAAATGTCACCATACACTCTACCTATTAGTGGTCAGTCCCCTTTCCCTCTGCTCTCCAGCCCCTGGCCTGGCAACTATTAATCTACTTTCTGTCTCTGGATGTTCCTATTCTGGACATTTCATACAGATGGAATTATACATTATGTGGCCTTTTGTGTTTATAATTCTGCCATATTTGAGAACGTAGAGTTTTTGGTGATACTTTCAAGATGACTGCCTCCTTTTTTTGGTGACATAGTCTTAAAGATGCAAGTGTTACATGCTAGACATTCTTATGTTGCTTGGAAGTAACAGTATATCACCAACTTATGTTACTCTTCAATCTCAATTGTTCTCATACTTCTCCCACTTTTTTCTTTTTTTTTTTTTTGTAAGCAGACTGAATTGTTAACTTTTTATTTAAAAATTGTTTTATTGTAGTGTTTTCATTTAGGAGAAAAGAAAAACTAGATTCAATTCTGTGCTTAAATCACAACACTATAACTTACTTTGTGAATATTTGTTCAGAAAGCACTATGTCAGATACTGCATAACGATCCTTTTACGATTCTTTTAAGAGACTCTCATTTAATTCTTAATGTAAATTTCCTCTGTAATCTTATTTGTATGGATGACTCTTTAATGCCTGGAGAAAGTTTTGATGCTAGGCATTTTATAGCTTGTTGCCTCAACCTACATATAGGAGAAATCTTAATTATAAAGAATAATTACTTGCATTAGCTTGGCTTTTTTTTTCAACATAAATTTTTTATTGTCAAGTTCATTCTCCGTCTTTTCGTATTGTTCTTTTATGGAAAAATGATGCCATAGTTTCCTCATAAGCTTTCTAACCAAATTACTGTTGTCAACTTCCCCTCCATAATTACATAAATAAAATTTATTTTCAGTATAGTTACTCCTTCTGAGATTTTGTTTATGTTCTTACACGGGATATAGGAAAGTTCTCAAGCTTTTCATGTGTTCATCAAGGTTCATTAGTGAACATTTGGTCATTAGTCAGTGCACATTTGCAGCTCTAGAAATGATGTCTATGCATATGCAGAGCTAAATGAGGTGTCAGGAAGAAGCTTTCTTAACATATTTGTCAATTGGTAGGGATCATCTACAGTCTCAATTCTTTATATTGAAGAATATGGCAAGTTGGGTCCTAATTTTTTAAGAGATATTAACATTTATATGTTGTCTGTATTTTCCAGAGTATGTTAACAGTTTTCAAATAAGTCTTTATTCATTAGTTTATAAACCTTTGAAATTAGGAATAAAAATTAATGAGAATGAGCATCTTACAGCTTTTTTGAGGCTAATTGGAGATGAACTCCTTCCAGAGTTCTTTGTTCCTTAATGAATTGTCCTTTTTACTTCTGATTGGAGACTTCAGAGCTTGCTCTGCTGGGACACCTTGCTTTATTGTTACCTCAAGTTTCCCAGAGACTAAAGAGAAACCATTAAAACCAGTAATTACATTTCTTACATGGAAAAATACAACATGCTTGTAGCATTGCTGAAGGAACTGCTCCCCCTCTGAGGTCAATTCTTTCTCTTTCTTGACACTTTGGGTTAATGTGCTTCATTCTTTTCTGTATAGCAGTTGGTCATGCTGTGTGAGGTTTCAAAACCTGTTCTATCCCTGCTGTTGTAGAGGAAGAATGTGTTTTAAAAAGTGATAACTTAGGTTTGGTGCGATTGAAAGTTTGGGTACTTGGAAGCACTTTTCAGTGGGAAGAGCACTCTAGTATGAGTCAGAGACTTGGCCATCCTGCTGAATCGCAGAAAATAATTTCTGAGCCTTTAAAGTCAGAAGTTTAGAATGGATGATTTCTGGTCTCCTGTGTAGCTTTTCATATTCAGTTATTTTCAAAGTACTGAAATGGTGGGCAGCAGGGTGGCTCAGTTGGTTAGACATCTGCCTCTCGATTTCTGGTCAGGTCTTGATCTTGGGGTCCTGGGATGGAGCCCTGTGTTGGGCTTCGCAGAGTGGCAGGCAGAGGCAGAGGGAGAAGCAGGCTCCCTGCTGAGCACAGAGCCCGATGGGGGACTTGATCCCACGACGCTGGGATCATGACCTGAGCCAAAGGCTGCTGCTTAACCAACTGAGCCACCCTATTTATTGTCCCTATTTATTTTTAAAAAGATTTTATTTATTTGACAGAGAGAGACACAGCGAGAGAGGGAACACAAGCAGGGGGAGCACGAGAGGGAAAAGCAGGCTTCCCAATGAGCAGGGAGCAGGACTCTGGGATCATGACCTGAGCCAAAGCCAGATGCTTAAAGACTAAGCCACCCAGACGCCCCAAGGAACAGATTTTAGATTAACAATATTCTTATTTCTAACACTACCATTTTAAGGAAATAAATGAGAAGAGGCTGAAGTGGTTAGAACTGAATAGTTTATTTCTTGTACTTTGATTTTCCAGCCAGTGAATTTACTGTGATTGTTTCTAATTGTTGAGAAGGCAGTTGGACTCAGAGTAGAGAGGTATACATAAATCTTAATAATAGCAAAGCATAGTTACCATGCATTGTACCCATGAGCCAAAATAAATAGCATAGTGACAATTTTCAAACTGCTGTCTAAGAAAGTTTATTCGGTTACAGAAGTGCTTTAGTCTTGGCTGCCTGGGGATAATGGGACAAGAGGACTGTGAAATGAAGATGAACTATTTAAATGGCTTGTGGAAAGATGGCGTTAGATAATTATTAAGCAAAGAACCTCAAACTCAAGCTGGACTAACTGTTCTTATTCTGACTTATTGCTTGTTCAACTATGAAGCTTGAATTATAACTGCAGTATGAGTAACTGAAGTTTAAAAGCCTGATTTCTACGTTGAATATTTTTAAAAGTCAAATCCTTTCAGAAGGATTTTAGTGGAATTAACCTCTGTGATGATTTTACATTATGTCTAGATTTCATTTGAGTAAAGGAATGTGAGAAAAGGAAACAAAATGGGGCAGTCTTCAGTTTGGTTCTCATTTTTTAAGAAGTTATATTTCTTAGACTTAGTAGGGGATAGGAAGAAATGAATGCATTAAAATAGACTCACCACCCCTGCCCCCCCAGTTCTTCCTCATTATCTTTTTTTTTTTTTTAACCCAGCTCTAAATTTTCCCAATTAATATTTACAAATATAGTATCTTTCTGTTTGAATTGATTTGTGACAATAATCAAAGGCCAGAGCATTTACTCTGGAGCATTTACTCTCCTTTCATTGTCCATGACCCAGCCTTTTAATGATTGTGGGCCTTACTCGAGCAAATTTGCCCATTGTTCCCATCTGCTCCGTTTTTCAGCTTGTCATACTGTAAGAGTTTTATGACTAGGATGCATATCCACCTGGGGTTTTGGATGTGACTACCAAGCTTCAGTGTTTGATTTATATTTGAATCCATGTCTTTAGACATGAAAGGTTAGTGCAAAAGCATGCTTCTCCACTGTCTCCTTTTCATTTTAGCAGCTCTGCTTGATACCTTTGGAATGTGCTTTAGTTTCTGTCAATTTGATTAAGAGGAGGCAAAGAGAAAGTAACGACTAGATGAAAAATGCTTTGTAGTCTGTGTGACACAGATAGTTTGGGGCAAGTTGAGTATGTAGGTGAGCACTGCGATAGTGAAGTTGTGGTAAGATGAGGTGAAGTTTCAGGCTGACCCTCATATTGTCTGCATGGGATCAATCTGGGTCTCTGGGTCCAGGGTCCAGACTTCAGGTTTATAGCAATAGAAACTGGATGTTTTTAGTTCATTGAAGAATAATTAGTGTCTTGAGAATAGGCTCATGCCAATCAATTTGAAGGGTTATTTATAATCTAGAGCTGTACTGACGAAAATAATAGCCATAATTCGCATGTGGCAATTTAAGTTAATTAGAATTAAATAAGGTTAAAAATTCAGTTGCTTTGTCACTGTAATCACATTTCAAATGCTCATTTGCCACATGTGGCCAGCAGCTATTGGTCAGTACAGATATGGAGTATTTCCATTATTGCCAAATGGTCTGTTGGACAGCACTGGTCTAGAGTGCCAATTTACTAATTAGTAATGGGTTAGTAACCATATTATTATCTTTCTGGTAACTCTATTACTTGTGTCTGCTACCCAGGATGTGTTTTTTTAAGGCACCTTGGAAATTAAATTAGTCTTCAGGAGATTGTTGATTTCTTAGTGAGCCATGAAGGAGCTAGCCTGAAGGAACTAGAAACTGCCGTGAGCTATTTCAGTTTGGGGGAATCTTAAAAGGACCTTCTCTCTTGGATCTTTTTAGTTACAGGATTACTTGAATATGCTGTCTACACTCTATCTGTTGAATAAACACCGACATATTATCATGGTTACAAAATGATCCTTTAAAATTGAGATTAAGGTAACAGGAAATTTTCTCATGACATAACTTTGTGAAGTGGGATTGAGGCTATTTATTTTAAATTATTTTATAGTACTCTTTGACCTGCTGAAACCTTTGTCCTTGAAAGAAAATATTTTACATTGAATGGATTACATTGAATGGGTACTAGTCTAGGGGCATTAATTAGAGGGGATTTTTATGTTAAATATGTGGAAAAGTTCTCTTTTTAATGTTTTCATAAAAATTTATTCAATATAAAGGACTTTATTCCAAGATTGTGTTCTTTTGGTGATTTTGAGTATTAAAACGTCTCATTTGATAGTTGCACTTAAAAAATGACTTGACTTGGCAAAATAAAATTTGGGAACATTCATAAGTAGAAATTTTAGTTGACATGCAATGTTGTATTGGTTTCAGGTGTGCAACATAGTGATTTGACATTTATATGCTTTATGAAATGCTCACTGTGATAAGTGTTGTCACCCAACACTATTTATTATCCCTTTTTGTCTCCACCACCATCACCTGCTCTATTGAAGGCATACTTCTGTATGTTGGAGACAAAAAAAAGGTATTACTAGGTTGATGCTGTTGTTACTATTAGTGCCATTATGAGTAATAATAATACTAATAATGATAATCACCTTGCATGTATAAAATGTTTTAATACCTATAAAGCCTTTTAGTGTAGATTGAGGACTAAAATGGAGTACTGATTAAAATCATGACTTTGAATATGGATTTTCATTTAGACTTCAGTTGTCTCTTGTTGTGATCTTAGATTAGCTACTTAACTTTTTCTAAGCCATGAAATCTTCATCTGTACAATAGTAATAATAGTTAACATCTACTTTTTTGAGTTATTGTGAAGACTAAATATAAATGAGATAAACTATTTAAAGGATTTGATATTGCTAGACATCACTGAGCACTAACAAATGTTAGCTGTTGTTATTACGTGCTTTCATTTGATTTTTTTTTTTTTAAAGATTTTATTTATTTATTTGACAGAGTTCACAAGTAGGCAGAGAGGCAGGCAGGGAGAGAAGGGGTAGCAGGCTTCCTGTTGAGCAGAGAGCCCGATGTGGGGCTCGATCCCAGGACCCTGGGATCATGACCCGAGCCGAAGGCAGAGGCTTTAACCCACTGAGCCACCCAGGCTTTCATTTGATTTTAATGAGTATAATGATTGGACTTGTTAACATACATTGCTTTTAAACTCCTGAGAAAATGGAAGCTTAGAGAAGCTAAATGATTCATTTAAGGTATCATGTTTGGTAAGGTGAACCAGTACCTAAATTCAGGTCTTTAAATTCTTCATGTAAATGTTTTTCTGAAGTTAAGTATCTGACTTTTTTTTTTTTTTAAAGATTTTATTTATCTATTTGACAGACGGAGATCACAAGTAGGCAGAGAGGCAGGCAGAGAGAGAGAGGGAGAAGCAGGCTTCCTGCTGAGCTGAGAGCCCGATGTGGGGCTCAATCCCAGGACCCTAGGATCATGCCCTGAGCCAAAGGCAGAGGCTTTAACCCACTGAGCCACCCAGGTGCCCCAAGTATCTGACTTTTTTTAAGATTTAAGGCTTGTGAAGGATTTGTTTGTATGGAGAATATGTTTTCTTATCAGGGAGATAAAAATTGAAAATAGGGGAAAAGGCAGAGGGAGCTTGAAACCGCACGATATACCTGGAGGTCCGCATGTAGGGCATAAAAAATGGGGCCTGGGAACTTAGTAAATAAGGATTTGCCTATGGCCAGTGAGTACCCATTGCAAACATGTGCTATGAATGAAGTTATAAACAAATATTTTGGAACTTGAAAGAGTAAGTGAGGGGAGGAATAGAGGGAGGGGGATAAGCAGACTTCGCTGAGTGCAGAGCCCCATGTGGAGCTTAATCCTGTGACCCCAAGATCATGACCTGAGCCAAAATCAAGAGTCTGATTCTTAACTCACTGAGCCACCCAGGCGCCCTGAGTTACAAACAATACTTGTGGCTTCAGTTGTCACCAATGCATAGGTTAAAAGCAATAAATAACAGTCACTCTTAAGATTTCTTTCACCCACAGACCTCAAATGACTAAGGTTTAGGAGGAAAAGAAACGTGACAGTGAAAGAGGATATGTGTTGTTCAAAGAAACAATATGGTAGGAACTTCAGGGTACAACTGGATGTGAGAATCCTTTGCTAAAGATAAAGAGGAAAACAGATGCTGATAAAATTGTGGAAATATTTTAGAGCTCTGGAGGGGAAGGTGCTGGTAATTTCTTTGTGTGATCACAAAAAAATGATGCAGCTAGAAAATTAGTGGCAATGAAGTCTCATTTGTTCAGCCCAGGCTTTTGTCAAATTGCTTGGTCACAGGGTAATTTTTTGGAAGGTAAGGAAACAAAGTGTGGCTACTCTAGCACTAAATTATAGCCAGTATGAAGGAACCACTTGGTGAGAGGGGGGAAAATAGGAACTTTGGGAAAAAAAACTAAGGATATCACATTATACATCGAAATTGCAGTTATAGCCAAGGAATGGAATAATGGATTGAATTTCGGGTTAGTTTTGGACTCTGAGAAAACAGTTTCAACAAGAGTGGAGAAAGGCAAGCTACTCAGGTGCCCCAGAATATTTGTATTTTAAGTAAAAATTTTGTTTTACTTTGAAAGCATTAAAATCATGTGGAAGAAGGGGGTCTATGTGAGATAACCCAATTGAATTAGTTTTATCTTCCTCATCAGAGTATTCTTCAGCCTAAGGGAGTTAACTAAATAAGTTAAGTGGTAATTGAACCCCAAGACTGGTTAGAAGAGGTAGTGAGAAGGTACACACAGACTGTAGACTCATTCAGTTATTCCAGTCCTTGCAAGTTAAATGCCTGGGTTTTAAAATTATGTGTACTGTTAAGTTTTTAATTTTTTTAAAAAAGATTTTATTTATTTATTTGACAGAGAGACAGCGAGAGAGGGAACACAAGCAGGGGGAGTGGGAGAGGGAGAAGCAGCCTTTCCGCTGTTGAGAGAAAACTTGGCACTCCGAGTTTTAAAATTTTTTAAATAAATTTAATTAATTTTTATAAATTCAACACATAAAATAATGTAATAGACACCTATGTATTCAGTGTCAAGATTGAACATTTAACATTTTGCCTTGTTTCACATTGTTTTAAAAAAGATTTAAGGGGCACCTGGATGGCTCAGTTGGCTAAGTGTCTGCCTTCAGCTCAGGTCATGATCCCAGGGTCCTGGAGTCGAGCCTTGCGTTGGGGGCAGGGTCCCTGTTCAGTGTGGAGTCTGCTTCTCCCTCCGCCCCTCCCCACCCAGCTTGTGCTCTCTCTCAAATAAATAAAATCTTAAAATTTTTTTTTTTAAAAATCACAGATATTTGTTAAAACTTCCCTCATTTTTTTTGTTTTGTAATTTACATTTTAAACTTAATGTTGTTCTTGAGATTTATCCATGTCAGTATATGCAGTGCTTTGCTTGAGTGCTTTCATTTAAACTACTGTATAGTATTTCATTGGATAAGTATTAGTTTATTTGTTCTCCCAACAATTTCAGTTTTTTGTATTACTTACAGGGCTGAAGTGAATGCTATTTCATATTCCACTTTATGCCCACAAGTGATATCTTTAGGGTAGAAATTTAGGAGTGAAATTGCAAAGATGATTATCTATACATTTTCTTTTCCAAATTTCAGGTAGTTTTTGTTGCTATTGTATATGTCTTCTAAAGACTGTATTTTTAGATTGGTAAAGAGGAAATAGTAGGAATTTTGGAATAATACTGATTTCTTTTCATTAATCTTATATTGAGCAACATTTCTGAACTCATTGTTTCTAATAGTTTGTCTAATGGTTCTTTTGACTTTTCTATGTGATAATGACCTATAAATAATGTTTATTTCTTTCATTTGTGGTTTTCTTCTATGACTGGTACATGAAACTCTGATATAGTCTAACAGAAACAGTAGTGGAGGCATTCTTGTTTTGTTCCGGACTTTAATGAAAATGCTTCTTTTTTTAAAAATTTAAAAAAAATTTTTATAAACTTATAATGTATTTTTATTCCCAGGGGTACAGGTCTGTGAATCGCCAGGTTTATACACTTCACAGCACTCACCATAGCACATACCCTCCCCAGTGTCCATAACCCCACCCTCCTCCCCCCAGCAACCCTGTTTGTTTTGAGATATTAAGAGTCACTTATGATTTGTCTCCCTCCCGATCCCATCTTGTTTCATTTATTCTTTTCCTATCCCCCAGCCCCCCCAGGTAGCATCTCCACTTCCTCATATCAGAGAGATCATATGATAGTTGTCTTTCTACGATTGACTTATTTTGCTGAGCATAATACCCTCTAGTTCCATCCACGTCGTCGCAAATGGCAAGATTTAATTTCCTTTGATGGCTGCATAGTATTCCATTGTATAATGAAAATGTTTCTTACATTTAACCATGTGATAAGATGTTGGCTGTTACTTCTTGATAAATATATATATATATATATATATATGTATAATCAGGTTAAGAAAGTCCTCTTTTATAGTACCAAAACTTTATATGATGCCTGAGTGTTGAAACTTACCAAAACAATTTTGGGATCCTTTTACCATATTTTGTTTCCAAAACAGTTAATGTAGTAGGCCTGAGGCCACCATCTTTAGGAGGTCCTGCTTGCAGGGATGGCTCTCAGCTGATGTTTGAGAACTTATCTTTTGAAACATTCCCTAACTGGTATAGATGTTTGACTGTGCGTAGGCTGTCTGTACATTGTGATCGATGGTGAATACCTGCTTTCTTCCTGGGAACCTAGAACTTAGGTAGTTGAAAGCAGAGAACGCTTGTGTGACCAGCCCCCTGATAAAAATCTCTAATCTCAGACTCAAATAGGCTTTCTTAGGCTGCATTTTTCTTTATAGAGAAAGAAGCTTATTCAAGTATGTTACTTTTTGGGCAAGGAGGGGAAATTATAGGAAGCCTGTGTATGGATTTTCCCCAGACCCTGTCTTGTCTTTTTTTCTTATTCAACCATCTAGCTGTATATTCTTACTGTGTTGATGTGATAAATCTTAGCTGTGATTACAGCTGCCTCTGAGTCTTGTGAGTTTGCTGATTTGGGGAATCCCTGATACACTTAATAATGTAAAGGATTACACTAATAGGTATTCTGTGTTAAACTGTTCTTATGTTCATGGAATCATGATATGTTTTGTTTAAATATTTAATTTATTTATTTGAGAGAGTGCCTGTGAGCAGGGGTAGGAGTAGAGGGAGAGATGCGAGTGGAGCCTGATGCAGGGCTTGATCTCACAACCTTGAGATCTTGACCCAAGCCGAAATCAAGAGTCAGATGCTCAGTTGGCTGAATCACCCAGGCGCCCTGATGTGTTCTGTATGTATGTATGTATGTTAAAGATTTTTAGTTTTTTGTCAGAGAGAGAGCGCAAAAGCAGGGGGAGCAGCAGGCAGAGGGAGAAGCAGGCTCCCTACAGAGCAAGGAGCCCAGTGTGGGACTTGATCCCAGGACCCTGGGATCATGACCTGAGCTGAAGGCAGATGCTTAACCAATTGAGCCACCCAGGCACCCCGGTATTTTTTTTTAATTGCTTGATTCAGTTTGCTAATTTTCTGCTGAAATTTTGCATATATATTTATAAGTAAGAATTGCCTATCGCTTTCTTTTCTTTGACTTTCTTTCTCTAATTTTAATAATTATGGTCATATTGATCTCAGCGGCTTTGTTGATCCAGATTGTAAAATCACTTGGGTTTAAAAAAGGGGAATATAGTAGGAAGAATAACTCTACCCAGTATTAAGATATATATATATATATATAGTCATCATGTCTTGTTCTTTTCTTTGTGTTTTGATTCCTTGATTTATGTTTTATTTTTTTATGTCATTGTTTTACTTTGAAATAGTCATTTTATTTCTAATACTATATTACCTGAATTTCTCATGGATGTATTCCAGTTCTTTGTTATGACTATCGACTTTAGCTTTTCATTGGGTTGTAATTGTAGATTGGAAACTTACCTTTTGTGAGGCTTGCCTTTCTAAGTTGTTATACCTATTTTACTGTTATTCATATGTTTTAGCTGTTTGTTGTATGAGGATTTTCACTTTATCTTAGTCTTTCACATTATTGAAATTGGAACCCAATCCAGTTTTATTTGCTTATCTGCTCTTGATGTTAGATATAGAGAACCTATATTGGAAAACTAAGATTGGCAAGTGTTTTGGTTTTTATTTTTTTTTAATTTTTTAATTTTTTAAAGATTTTATTTATTTATTTGACAGAGATTACAAGTAGGCGGAGAGGCAGGCAGAGAGAGAGGAAGGGAAGCAGGCTCCCTGCTGAACAGAGAGCCCGATCCGGGGCTTGATCCCAGGACCCTGGGATCATGACCTGAGCAGAAGGCAGAGGCTTTAACCCACTGAGCCACCCAGGCGCCCTGTGTTTTGGTTTTTAGAAATATGATTTAAAGAAATGAGTTTTGTTATATGCTAGACATCATTTCTGGTTATAAATTCTAGGACCCATTATCAAACTGGTGATTTAAATGTGAACTTTGGGGGCGCCTGGGTGGCTCAGTGGGTTGGGCCTCTGCCTTTGGCTCAGGTCATGGTCCCGGGGTCCTGAGATCGAGCCCCGCATCGGGCTCTCTGCTCAGCGGGGAGCCTGCTTCCCCCTCTCTCTCTGCCTGCCTCTCTGCCTACTTGTGATCTCTCTCTCTCTGTCGGGTAAATAGATAAAAATTTGAAAGGAAAAAAAAGACTTAAAAAAAATAAATAAATGTGAACTTTGCATAATGGTATTTTCTGGTTAGGTTTTAGACATCTGAGAAACATGGAATTATCCAAAGAGGTGTTTTGAAAAATGAAGGCATTATCTTTTATTTTATACTTTTAAAATTAATAGAACTATCAAAACTGGTGGAAGATTTAAATAGTAATGAGATATATTATAACTGGTTAGAAAGACTGGCCGTCAAAACTCCTGATTATAGCTGTCACAGTGGCTCATTGCATAACCAGCTATTTCTGTATTTGTGGATATTTTTCATTGGTAAAGTTATTAGTTGGACTCTCTCTGTTAAAGGAATTATAAAAATGAAATTATTGTTACTATTATCA
The DNA here is from genome assembly GCA_004024625.1 of Mellivora capensis. NCBI lineage: Eukaryota > Metazoa > Chordata > Mammalia > Carnivora > Mustelidae > Mellivora > Mellivora capensis. Next base: position 95,201 of record PISX010003371.1, read on the forward strand.
TCATCACAATGAAAAACAATAATGAGTATAGTAGTGACGTCATGCTCTCAAAAAATAAGACACCCACTTATGTTTTTTGTTTGTCATAATAATGCATTTTCGTGACAAGAAACCAGGAACAACAACAACAAACTCCTGTTTTTTAAATGTCTACATTTTGGGGAAAGGAAAGCAGTGGTCAAAAGTGTTAATGGAGAGATTTGTTACTTTAAAAATGAAAGAACAGAATCCTGCTATAAAATTTGAGTTAGGCAGAAGCATCTCACTTTGGTTTATTCCTTCCTCAGATCTTTTGTAAATGAAAATAATAAACAGAATTATGATGACAGCTGCTGAAATTATTCAAGGCTATGAAACTTGTTCAGTGGCACCACTGACATCAAAAATTCTTCTTAGCTATAGGTTTTTATATAAATAATAGGTGTAACTTTTCCAAACATAGCTTATTTGATTTGATTCTCTGTTGCAATTCTTTTTTGTCATAAAAGGATTTGAGACTCTCTTATACATTTATTCCTAATGATACATGGTAGAATCTTCTTTATCAATCACTTTGGTTTGCTTACTGTTGTCTAATACTGTCAAAGCTTTTAGATTTGTCTTGAAAGCATTGGTAGCAAATAGACTAAATTAGTTTTTGTCAGTGTTAAGATTGAGCCCTAAAAGAATATTGATTGATGTTCTATAAATCTGTTGTCTGTCTTTACAGCTATAGTTTCTGCCAGAAAAATAGGAAGTAACATGCTTTTAAGACTAGATTAATCTGAGAAGTTTAACTGAATGAAACTTTTATGATACAAAAGCCACTCTTCCTGAGTAAGATTTACATGTAAAGTTTCAAAGTAAAATTGAAGATTTGTAGCTAAGACTTCATTAATCAGGAGGATAGAAACTCCTGTGCTTTCTAAAAATTAAATACATATGCGTATGTAACAAAGACTCTAACACACACAGAGAGATCCTTTTTTATTCTTAGTAGTTTAAGTGAATTCTTAAATACAACTATATTTGGTCTTGACTTATAAATTACTGTATAGCTTATATTTAATTTGATACAAATAGGACTCATTGTCTTACGTTTATTGAAGAATTGTACATTTTAACAATAGAAATTTATGAGCCATAGTGTGTCATGTGAATGCATTAGCTGAACTATAATGGTATTCTATTCAATGAATATTTATTAATTTAGCTCAGTTCCAGTCTAGGCTCAGGGAAGTGTTATATTTGAAAGAGTTATGTTTTGGCCTTTAACTTGAGGGAATTTAGAGGAAGAAGATAATGAAATAGTTGCATTAAACAGCACCTATATAGTCATGCTGGAGAAAAATAGTGTTGTGTGTGGTAGTAGCAAGTACTTTTATTGGTCAATATTCTCACAAATGTTTCAAAAGAGAAATTTTGAACTTTCACATAGGTTCTGTGAATCTGAAAGTTCTCTTTCTGGTGACAGAGTGGACTTGGTTTTTTTCATTTAATATTCCAACAGCTGGAAAAAAAAAATACAACTTTGCCATGTTTTCCCCCTTAGTTTCCCTAAGAGAGCATATGTGTATCTGGCCCAAGCATTATCTATTCTATAGCTACTTTTTTGGAAGAAAAATCCATTTATCTTGTAACTCTTAAGGTTTCTTGACATGAGTAAGGTTTGATACATAAAGCCTATAAATTCCTCTATATAAGAAATTTTAGTAACCATGTATTAAAAAATGGTAGTTTTAAATTTATACAGTTTTTTAGTTAGACCTAGTTGAAAGGCTTTTGGAAGAAACAATTTGAGAGAGAATAATTATATTGATGCCTGGTTTCCATTTTAGTAGCTCAAATTAATCAGATAGGTCTTTTTTAAAAAAATATTTATTTATTTGACAGAGAGAGAGATCACAAGTAGGCAGAGAGGTAGAGAGAGAGAGAGAGAGAGAGAGAGAAGCAGGCCCCCTGCTGAGCAGAGAGCCCAATGAGGGACTCGATCCCAGGACCCCGGGATCATGACCTGAGCTGAAGGCAGAGGCTTAACCCACTGAGCCACTCAGGCACCCAATCAGATAGGTCTTTTTTGAGTTTTTATTATGAGGTGAAATAACTTCATATAGCATCATCTTTTTTTTTTCTAAATTTTTATTTTTATTAAAATATAATGTATTATTAGCCCCAGTGGTACAGGTCTGTGGATCATCAGGCTTACACATTTCACAGCACTCAACATAGCACACACCCTCCCCAATGTCCATAATCCAAAAACCCTCTCCATACCCCCTCCCCCTGGCAACCCTCAGTTTGTTTTGTGAGATTAAGAGTCTCTTATGGTTAAAAATAAATAAATAAATAAATAAATAAATAAATAAATAAATAAATAAATTGCTTATGGTTTGTCTCCCTCTCAATCCCATCTTGTTTCATTTTTTTTCCTTCCCTACCCCCAACGACCTCCCTCCCTGCTTCTCAAATTCCTTATATCAGAGAGATATGATAATTTTCTTTCTCTGATTGACTTTTTTGCTCAGCATAATACCCTCTAGTTCCATCCACATTGTTGCAAATGGCGAAATTTCATTTCTTTTGATGGCTGCATAGTATTCCATTGTGTATATATACCACATCTTCTTTATCCATTCATCTGTTATTGGACATCTAGATTCTTTCCATAGTTTGGCTATTGTGGACATTGTTGCTATAAACATTCAGGTGCACGTGCCCCTTTGGATCACTACATTTGTATCTTTAGGGTAAATACCCAGTAGTGTGATTGCTGGGTCATAGGGTAGCTCTATTTTCAACTTTTTTGAGGAACCTCCATGCTGTTTTCCAGAGTGGCTGCACCAGCTTGCATTCCCACCAACAGTGTAGGAGGGTTCCCCTTTCTCCACATCCTCACCAGCATCTGTCATTTCCTGACTTGTTAATTTTAGCCATTCTGATTGGTGTGAGGTGGTATCTCATTGTGGTTTTGATTTGTATTTCCCTGATGCCAAGTGATGTGGAGCATTTTTTCACGTGTCTGTTGTCCATCTGGATGTCTTCTTTGCAGAAATGTCTGTTCATGTCCTCTGCCCATTTCTTGATTGGATTATTTGTACTTTGGGTGTTGAGTTTGATAAGTTCTTTATAGATTCGGGATACTAGCCCTTTATCTGATGCTTCATTTGCAAATATCTTCTCCCATTCTGTCAGTTGTCTTTTGGTTTTGTTGGCTCTTTCCTTTGCTGTGCAAAAGCTTTTGATCTTGATGAAGTCCCAATAGTTCATTTTGCCCTTGCTTTCCTTACCTTTGGCAGTGTTTTTAGGAAGAAGTTGCTGTGGCTGAGGTCGAAGAGGCTGCTGCCTGTGTTCTTCTCCAGAATTTTGATGGATTCCTTTCTCACATTGAGGTCTTTCATCCACTTTGAATCTATTTTTGTGTGCAGTGTAAGGAAATGGTCCAGTTTCATTTTTCTGCATGTGGCTGTCCAATTTTCCCAACACCATTGGTTGAAGAGACTGTCTTTTTTCCATTGGATATTCTTTCCTGCTTTGTCAACCATAGAGTTGAGGGTCTATTTCTGGGCTCTCTATTCTGTTCCACTGATGTATGTGTCTGTTTTTGTGCCGGCACCATGCTGTCTTAATGATGACAGCTTTGTAATAGAGCTTGAAGTCTGGAATTGCGATGCCACCAACTTTGGCTTTCTTTTTCAACATTCCTCTGGCTATTCGAGGTCTTTTCTGGTTCAGTATAAATTTTAGGATTATTTGTTCCATTTCTTTGAAAAAAATTGATGTGATTTTGATAGGGATTGCATTAAACATGTAGATTGCTTTAGGTAGCATAGATATTTTCACATTATTTGTTCTTCCAATCCATGAGCATGGAATAGTGTTCCATTTCTTTGTGTCTTCCTTAGTTTCTTTCATGAGTACTTTATAGCTTTCTGAGTACAGATTCTTTGCCTCTTTAGTTAGGTTTATTCCTAGGTATCCTATGGTTTTGGGTGCAATTATAAATGGGATACTTAATTTCTCTTTCTTCTCTCTTGTTGTTGGTGTATAGGAAGGCAACTGATTTCTGTGCATTGATTTTATATCCTGACACTTTACTGAATTCCTGTACAAGGTCTAGCAGATTTGGAGTGGAGTCTTTTGGGTTTTCCACATAAATTAGCATATCATCTACAAAGAGTGGTAGGTTGACTTCTTCTGTGCCTGTATAGATGCCTTTAATTTCTTTTTGCTGTCTGATTGCTGAGGCTAGGGCTTCTAGTACTATGTTGAATAGCAGTGGTAATAATGGACATCCCTGCCATGTTCCTGACCTTAGTAGAAAAGCTCTCAGTTTTTCTCCATTGAGAATGATATTCTCTGTGGGTTTTTCATAGATGGCTTTGATGATATTGAGGAAAAGATGATACCCTTTATCCCTACACTTTGAAGAGTTTTGATCAGGAGAGGATGCTGTACTTTGTCAAATGCTTTTTCCGCATCTATTGAGGGTATCATATGGTTCTTGTTCTTTCTTTTATTAGTGTATTGTATCACATTGATTGATTTGTGGATGGTCGAATCAACCCTGCAGCCCTGGAATAAATCCCAGTTGGTCGTAGTGAATAATCCTTTTAATGGACTGATGAATCCTATTGGCTAGTATTTTGGTGAGAATTTTTGCATCTGTGTTCATCAGGGATATTGGTCTATAATTCTCTCTCTTTTTTTTAAAGATTTTATTTATTTATTTGACAGAGAGAGAGAGAGAGAGATCACAAGTAGGCAGAGAGGCAGGAAGATTGAGAGGAGGAAGCAGGCTCCCTGCTGAGCAGAGAGCCCGATGCGGAGCTCAATCCCAGGACCCTGAGATCATGACCTGAGCCAAAGGCAGAGGCTTAACCCACTGAGCCACCCAGGCGCCCCTATAATTCTCTTTTTTGATGGGGTCTTTGTCTGGTTTTGGGATCAGGGTCATGTTGGCCTCTTAAAATGAGTTTGGAAGTTCTCTTTCCATTTCTATTTTTTGGAACAGTTTTCAGGAGAATAGGAATTAATTCTTCTTTAAATGCTTGGTAGAATTCCCCTGGAAAGCCGTCTGGCCCTGGGCTCTTGTTTGTTGGGAGATTTTTGATGACTGCTTCAATCTCGTTACTGGTTATGGATCTGTTCAGGATTTCTGTTTCTTCCTAGTTCAGTTTTGGTAGTTTATAGGTCTCTAGGAATGCATCTGTTTCTTCCAGATTTTCAGATTTGCTGGCGTGTAGTTGCTCATAATATGTTCTTATAATTGTTTGTATTTCTTTTGTGTTGGTTGTGATCTCTCCTCTGGTTTTATTTATATGGGTCCTTTCTGTTTCCTTTTTGTTAAGTCTGGTCAGGGGTTCATCGATCTTATTGATTCTTTCAAAGAACCAGCTCCTACTTTTGTTGATTTGTTCTACTGTTTTTTTGTGTCTATTTCATTGATTTCTGCTCTTTCTTATTTCTCTTCTCCTGCTGGGTTTAGGCTTTCTTTGCTGTTCTTTCTCCAGCTCCTTTAGGTGTAGGGTTAGGTTGTATACTTGAGACCTTTCTTGTTTCTTGAGAAAGGCTTGTATCGCTATATACTTTCCTTTCAGTACTGCATTTGTTGTGCCGCAAAGATTTTGAACTGTTGTGTTTTCATTATCATTTGTTTACATGATTTTTTTCAATTCTTCTTTAATTTCCTCGTTGACTCATTCATTCTTAAGTAGGATGCTCTTTAGCCTCCATGTATTTGGGTTCTTTCCAGCTTTCCTCTTGTGATTGAGTTCTAGCTTAGGGCATTGTGGTGTGAAAATATGCAGGTAATGATCCCAATCTTTTGATACCGATTGAGACCTGATTTGTGACCCAGGATGTGATCTCTTCTGGAGAATGTTCCATGTGCACTAGAGAAAAATGTGTATTCTGTTGCTTTGGGATGGATGTTCTGAATATTTCTTTGATGTCTGTTTGGTCCAGTGTGTTATTTAAAGTCTTTATTTCCTTTTTTGATCTTTTGCTTGGATTTTCTGTGCATTTCAGTAAGTGGGGTGTTAAAGTCTCCTACTGTTATTGTATTATTGACGATATGTTTATTTGATTTTGTTATTAATTGGTTTATATAGTTGCCTGCTCCCCTGTTGCATAGATATTTAAAATTGTTAGATCTTCTTGTTGGACCGACCCTTTAAGTATGATATAGTGTCCTTCCTTATCTCTTATTATAGTCTTTGGCTTAAAATCTAATTTATCTGATATGAGGATTGCTACTCCAGCTTTCTTTTGATGTCCATTAGCATGGTAAATTGTTTTCCACTCCCTCACTTCAAATCTTGAGGTGTCTTTGGGACTAAAATGAGTTCCTTGTAGATACCATATTGATGGGTTTTGTTTTTTTATCCATTCTGATACCCTGTGTCTTTTGATTGGGGCATTTAGCCCATTTTTCATTCAGGGTAACTATTGAAAGATATGAATTTAGTGTCATTGTATTGCCTGTAAGGTGACTGTTACTATATATTGTCTCTGTTCCTTTCTGGTCTACTAGTTTTAGACACTCTCTTTGCTTAGAGGACCCCTTTCAATATTTCTTGTAGGGCTGGCTTGAGGTTTACAAATTCTTTTAGTTTTTGTTTGTCCTAGAACCTTTTTAGCTCTCCTTTTATTTTCAATGATAGCTTAGCTGGATATAGTATTTTTGGCTGCATGTTTTTCTTATTTTAGTGCTCTGGATGTATCATGCCAGTTTTTTCTGGCCTGCCAGGTCTCTTGTTGATAAATCTGCTTCCAATCTAATATTTTTACCATTGTATGTTAGAGACTTCATGTCCTGGCCTACTTTCAGGATTTTCTCTTCGTTACTAAGACTTATAAGTTCTACTATTAGATGACAGGGTGTCTACCTATTTTTATTGCTTTTCAGGGGAGTTCTCTGTGCCTCCTGGATTTTGATGCTTGTCCCCTTTGCCATATTAGGGAAATTATCTACAATAATTCTCTCCAATATAACTTCTGCCCCCCTCTGCTTCTTCTTCTTCTGGAACCCCATATATTCTAATATTGTTTCATCTTACGGTATCCCTTTTCTTTCGAATTCTCCCCTTGTGGTCCAGTAGTTGTTTGTCTCTTTTTTCAGCTTCTTTATTCTCCATCATTTGGTCTTCTATGTCACTAATTCTCTCTTCTGCCTCATTTATCCTAGCAGTAAGAGCCTCCATTTTTTATTGTACCTCGTTAATAGCTTTTTTGATTTCAGCTTGGTTAGATTTTAGTTCTTTTATTTCTCCAGAAAGGGCTTTTATTTCTCCAGGCAGGATTCCTCTCATATCTTCCATGCCTTTTTCGAGCCCAGCTAGCACCCTGAGAATCATTATTCTGAACTCTGCATCTGACATTTTACTAATGTCCATATTGATTAGGTCCCTAGCCTTCGGTACTGCCTCTTGTTCTTTTTTCTGTGGTGAGTTTTTCTGTCATGTCATTTCACCCAGATAAGAATATATGAATGAGAAAATAAAATACTATAAGGGTGGCAAAGACCCCAGAAAAATGTACACTAACCAAATAAGAGACCCCCAAATCGGGGGGAGAAGAAAGGGAGTAAAAAGCAGTTTAAAAATTTTTTTTTTAAATTAAATAAAAGATATATATATTAGACTGGTGAATAGAACAGAGCCATCCACTTTGGGTGTATTTTGGTCTCTTAGAAGAAACTGTGTCCCAAAATTTTAAAGAAAGAAAAACTTATATGTAATCGAAAATAAGGGTAAACATGATGAAGGGATAGAATATGACTGTAAAGAAAAAATTTAAAAAAAATTCTGAAAAAGGAATTGATAAGTTGGTTGGAAAAAGAAAGAAAAAGAATGGGGTGCCTGCGTGGCTCAGTGGGTTAAAGCCTCTGCCTTTGGCTCAGGTCAGGATCCCAGGGTCCTGGCATCGAGCCCCACATCGGGGGGGGTCTCTGCTCAGCAGGGAGCCTGCTTCCCTTCCTCTCTCTCTGCCTGTCTCTCTGCCTACCTGTGATCTCTGTCTGTCAAATGAATAAATAAAATCTTTAAAAAAAAAAAAAGGAAGAAAAAGAAAGTGGAGAGAATTTGCTCAGGCTGGAAACTAGAACAAAGCCCTGTGCTAGATTTGGGGTATATTTGGATCTATCAGAAAAAATTCTATATCAAAAATTTTTTTAGAGGAAAAAACCCTGTATGTATACAAAAAATAAAGTTAGATACAATGAAGGATCAAGTATGACTATAATGGTTTAAAAAGATTTTTTTTTAGAAAGGTATTGTTAAGATAAAATAGTTAAAAATGTTAAAAGAGGAAAGAGGGAAGTTAAAAAATTACAATAAGAAACATATAAAAGTAAAAAAATTAACTTTGCAAGACTAAAGAATCATGGGAGGAAAGCCATGAATTCCATGTTTTGCTTTCCCCTCCTCTGGAATTCCACTGTTCTCCTTGATTAGTGATCTTAGTCTTCGCTAGATGTTCTTGCTGATCTTCTTGGGGAGGGGCCTGTTGTAGTATTTCACAAATGTCTTTGCCCGAGGCAGAATTGTGCCACCCTTGCCAGGGGCAGGGCTAAGTAATCTCGGGTTCCGCTCTTGGGAGCTTTTGTCCCTGAAAGCTTTCCGTAGAGCTCTGGAAGGCGGGAACGAAAATGGTGACCTCCCAGTCTCCAGCCTGGAGCAGCCAAGAGCTCGGGCCCCCACTCCTCAGTGCGCCCTCGGAGAAAAGCGCTCAATCACTCCTGTCTCCCTGGTTTCCAGCTGCACTTGGGCTCACCCTGCTTGTGACCTATTGTTTCTGTCTCTGGCACACAGCCCCGTTTGGATTCTCCAAACCCAGCAGATTCCTGCCGTTCTGCTTTTCCAGCGGATGAAGGTGGGTCTTCCCGGATCTGCCACTTGTGGGGTCCCTGCTCAAAGTGCAGTGGCCAGACTGTGCTGCGGATCACAGTTTAAGGTAACTCCAAGCTGAGAGCTCACTCCTCAGCTCCGTCTCTGTAGTCGGCTTCCCCACGCTCATACCTGTGAACTCTGCTACACTCAGACACCCCTGATCCTTCTGTGACCCTGCGGGACGTGAGACCACATTGTCCCCACAAGGGCTCCATCCCTGCCTCGCCTCTGGAGCGATGTCCCTCAGTGCAGCAGACTTTTAAAAGTTCAAATTTTGTGCTCCGTTGCTCCACCACTTGTCAGGAGCCAGCCCTCCCACCACGGTCTATCTTTCTGTCGCTTTGGATTCACTCCTCCGCATGTCCTACCTTTCAGAAAGTGGTCGATTTTCTGTTTCTAGAATTGCTGCTCTTCTTCTCCTCAGTCTCCTGTTGGGCCTGTAGGTGTTTGGAATGGTTTGATAACTATCTAGCTGAACTCCTGTGACCTGATGTCATCTCAGTCTGCTACTCCCCTGCCATCTTGACTCCTCCTTTTGCATCATCTTGATTAATGTCAGTCTTTAGTGGTTTTCTCAACAGAGATCTCACAGTTGTTTTTAAAATGACTTTTAAATAACATTTTTTGAAGTAGAAGATTTTAAAAAGAAGATTGGTAAAGCACAAAGACTATAAAAATCTCTTCTAACCCTCTTCCCAGAAATAGCCATCATTAATCTTTTAGTTGATAATGTATTCAGTATTCAGATTAATATATGTGGCATATAAATGTATATGTATCTATTTTTAAATTGGAATCATATTATATGTGTGTTTAATTGAATTGTGATTTTACACTTAATAGCATTTAAAAATTGTTCCAGGTCATTTAAGATACTTCTACAACATGATTTGTAAAGACTGCAGGAATTTGCATGGTGTCGATGGGTGTGCTATAATGAATTTCAGCAGTCTTCTATGGTTGAATATTCAAAATGTTTGTAATTCTGTGCTGTTGTAAAGCCATTATTCAATTTAAATTTTCTTTCTTTCTTTTTTTTTTTTTTTAAAGATTTTATTTATTTATTTGTCAGAGAGAGTGAGCACAGGCAGTCAGAGTGGCAGGCAGAGGCAGAGGGAGAAGCAGGCTCCCTGCTGAGCAAGGAGCCCAATGTGGGACTCCATCCCAGGATGCTGGGATCATGACCTGAGCCGAAGGCAGCCGCTTAACCACTTAACCAACTGAGCCGCCCAGGCATCCCCAATTTAAAATTTCTATTGGCTTAAAAATAAAAGAGGAGCATTATTCTTTTAAGTTGTTTTTAAATGGCTTATTTGATTTGTTCATATACTCTATTTCCAGGTTATCAGATATAGTCATAAGGTGCTTAAAATCAGGATTAAAGTTTGGTACACATCTTTGTGTTCTTTTGTTTTATCAGTTATATTCTGTCTCATTTGTTCATCTTGTTTTCACACCTAGACACTAATATTTTTATGCAATCATATCATCTCTTTTTTTAAGATTTTATTTTTATTTATTTGAGAGAGAGGCAGTGAGAGAGCATGAGCGAGGAGAAGGTCAGAGGGAGAAGCAGACTCCCCGTGGAGCTGGGAGCCCGATGCGGGACTCGATCCCGGGTCTCCGGGATCATGACCTGAGCCGAAGGCAGTCGTCCAACCAACTGAGCCACCCAGGCGTCCCCATATCATCTCTTAATAAACAAGAGTAACCCCTTTTCATAGCATCTGTGAACTTGGGCCATGTGTCTGGTATTGTTTGATAAATACATGTTGATTGATGTCTTTTGTAAAGATAGAGTAGCTATGTGAATATGGAAGAAATCAGCCAAGGAATATTTGTAAAGCAGAAATCATTTCTCTCCAGTTTCCTTTTGAGTCAGTGAGTCTTTTCCTCCCTCTCCTCTCCTCCTCTCCCCATTTACCTCACTACAGATTTTGTGCAGACTTGTAATAAATAAACATTATATTTCAGTCCTTCTTATTACTCCTCCCTTTTCTTTAGGCTTTAAGTGTAGTGTCTACTATAAGGAAAAATCTAAATGATGATTAACTTCAAGAATGGTGATTCCAAGTAAGCATATATATATAGATCTTTCTACCCTCCACCTTCAAGAGAACTTGGTTTATTTAATTAAATATTTACTGAGGACTACCATCTGGTCTGTCTTTAATCCCTTGGCACATGAATGTCACTGTTGTGGTGACAGACAAACTCTTTCCTTTGCCTGGGAGATATTCTATGGGTTTCGCTGATTCCTTTATCTTTCTGGTCTCTGCTTGAATGTTATCTTCTTGAGAGACCTTCTCAAGACCCCCCATTCTTTTGTGTCACAGCATTCTGTTCAGTGCTTTCATATTATGGCTTCAATTTATAGATACACATATGGTCATTTATGGTCTTACCTTTAAGTTCTGTGAGGGCAGGAAACTTGCTTCTCTTTTTCAACATTTCTGTGCTTGCTTCCAGCACAGAGGGCCTAATGGAAGTTTGCAGCTTACAGTAGCAATCAAGTCATATGTAATTACATTGAGGGTTTATAAATTCTAAGAAAAATGACCCAAGGGCATGAATCATTTTCTCCAGCTTCCTTCTGAGTATCACCCCTCCCCCCAATAGCATGTTTCCCATCCTTTCTCCAAAGCTTAAGCAAAATTCTGAAGTATAGAAACATTTGATTTCCATGTCACCCTTTTACATTAGAAGGCCTTTCAAAATATACTCATTGAGTGGATAAGTGCTGGGTTCTACCAACCATTATAGCTCTAGTGCTTAAGAAGCTAATAGTCTAATAGGGCAAATATGAGTCTATCTAGTAAGACAGATAAGGAGAGATGTTCTGTGAGTTGTAGTGATCACGGAAGTCTATATTCCCACAGATAACTGTCAGGTTTGATATTTGTTTTCCCAGTTATGTTAACTGATATACAGTACAGCACTTGTATTGAACATCCAAGACCCTGAGACATTGTTTCTGTCTTCCCATTAAGTCTGTCAGTACATTACATGAGACACAACGTGAAGCATTATTCTGGACATGCTGTTATTTGGGTTTTACAGATTTGTTTGTTAAATTCCACACATTGAGTGAAATCATATAATTGTCTTTCTCTGATTAGCTTATTTGGCTTAGCATAATACCTCTAGTTCTATCCACATTGTTACAAATGGCAAGATTTCATTTTTGATGTCTGATTAATATTCCATTGTGTGTATATATATATATATATATATATATACACACACTATATATAATATATATATATACACCACATCTTTATCCAGTCATCTGTTGATGAGCATCTGGGCTCTTTCCGTAGTTTGGCTATTGTGGGCATTCCTGCTATCAACATTGAGGTGCCTGTGCCCCTTCGGATCACTACATTTGTATCTTTGGGGTAAATATCTAGTAGTAGTGCAATTGTTGGGTTGTAGACCCTCTGTGACTTTTTTTTTTTTTTTAACTAATACAGCCCATCTAAAGTGATGCTATGCTTGTTGCAGGCTTAAACCTTAAGACAGTTTGATTGCTTCTGTTTTGCACTTTTGGGAACAGTGAGCCATATGTAAGAAGTCTGGGTATCCTGTTGGACTGCCTATGTTGAAAGATGACCTGGAGAGGGAGCAGCACTGAACATACATGCAGAAAGAGAGGGGTCCAACCACCCTGGCTTCCCAGATGAACCCACCTTTTCCCACAAAAGTATTAGAAATGTGAGTGAAGCTATCTTGGATATTCTGGGTCTAGCCACCAAAATGACAGTGGTCTCATGAGAGACCATTAGGCCAATAGGAAAAAAAATCTAGATATCCCACAAGAAGATGGCTTCTTGACTTCTCCAGGAATCATGAGAAAAAATAAATTGATTATTGTTTTAAGGCACTCAGTTTTGGAGTGCTTTGTTACATAGTGATAGATAAATAGTACAGGTGGCTAGTGGACATTTTGAGTGACAACTTCCCAGTTCTGCAGAAATTATAAAACTAATTCAAGCAGAAATATCTAGAAATTCTCTCAATCTCAGGTTCAAGTTTTCAGGAGACAAACTTGTAAACAGTCATAGTATAAGTGGTACCTCTTCTTTTGCAGTCACTTGTGCTTTCAACAGAAACCTTGATTTTTTTCCCTATCCAGGTATATAGTATTCCATAGTGTATGTGTACCATATATTTCTTTATGACTAAATTTTCTGTATTGCAAATAATGAAGCACAAATGTGCATTTATCCAGGATAATTTTTTTTTAAGATTTTATTTATTGGGGCGCCTGGGTGGCTCAGTGGGTTAAAGCCTCTGCCTTTGGCTCGGGTCATGATCCCAGGGTCCTGGGATCAAGCCCCGTGTCAGGCTCTCTGCTTGGCGGAGAGCCTGCTTTCTCCTCTCTCTCTGCCTACTTGTGATCTCTGTCTGTCAAATAAATAAAATCTTAAAAAAAAAGAGATTTATTTACTTGAGAAAGAGAAAGAGAGCATGAGGGGAAGAAGGTCAGAGGGAGAACCAGACTCCCCGTAGAGCTGGGAGGACTCTGTGGGACTTGATCCTGGCACTCCAGGACCATGACCCGAGCCGAAGGCAGTTGCTTAATTAACTGAGCCATCCAGGTGCCCCTGTCCAGGATTATTTATTTATTTATTTATTTTTAAAGACTCTTTTTTTTTTTTTTTTTTTAAGATTTTATTTATTTGCCAGAGAGAGAGAGAGCAAGTACACACAAGCAGGCAGAGAGGCAGGCAGAGGCAGAGAGAGAAGCAGGTTCCCTGCCGAGCAAGGAGCCCGATGCGGGACTCGATCCTAGGACCCTGGGATCATGACCTGAGCTGAAGGCAGCGGCTTAACCAACTGAGCCACCCAGGCGTCCCTGTCCAGGATAATTTAAACTTTTTCTCCAGAGTGGCCTTACCAGTTTATGGTACTACCATCTTGACCCTGATGTTCTTTCATGGCTATTTATAAGGTTGAGAATGGTCATCTTTAGTCTTCAAATCGATAAGCTAGGACTTTGCTGCATAAGAAGTAACATGTATTAACAGAAAACATGTATTTTGGAATTAGTGAAAATGACCTCAGAAAATTTATGATTTGTCTGATGCTTTAGTAAGGGAAAGAAAGGGCCCAACTATACTCTTCCACACCCAAACTTAATTTGCTATTGCTAATTCTTTCTCAGAGGTAGTTGGTGTAGAATCAACTACTCAACCATATATAGAAAACTAATATTTAATACATTACAGAAATTAGTTGAACTTGAATCTCTTCCTAAGAGTGCATCACAAAGAACTTAGCAAAACTAGTGGAAGGAGCATGGACCTAGACCTGGAATTTAAATCCTTGTTCTTCCACTTCACTGTAGTAGCTGATAATTGCCTACCTACTGTATGGTGTGATTAGGTTATAAAAAGGGCCAAAAATTTGGTATGTAAATAAATGTTATTTTTCTCTTCCTTCTTGCTATATATGTCTAGTCGTATAAAGTCTAGCTACTAATTTTTACTGTTACTTGTGTTCATAAAAGCACAACATGTAATGTTGTGCTTTTACGAACATGGCTCCATGCCATGGTATTTTCATTAATTTTAAAAACCAGTTTGGAACATGTTGCAAAGTGATCAAGAATATTCTTCATGAACTACAGGACATATTACTACCTGTTATATTTTGCATCAATTTTCTTCTTTGAATTTTGTGACTAGGAATAGAAGTTATTACTTTCATTTTGTAGATGTGGGTTGAAACACAACAGACTTAGATTGGTAGCATATCATCATGTGGTGAGGATAGCATAATTTATAGACTTGTTGAATCACTATGTTGTACACTTGAAACTAATGTAATATTGTATGTCAAGTATATTTCAATTAAAAAATGAGAGTTGGGGGCGCCTGGGTGGCTCAGTGGCTTAAAGCCTCTGCCTTCGGCTCGGGTCATGATCCCAGGATCCTGGGATTGAGTCCCGTGTGGGGCTCTCTGCTCAGCGGGGAGCCTGCTTCCCTTCCTCTCTCTCTGCCTGCCTCTCTGCCTGCTTGTGATCTCTGTCTGTCAAGTGAATGAATGGAATCTTAAAAAAAAAAATAAAAAAGAGTTGGAAAATGGAGTGCTAGGATTGGAACCTGGGTCTTCTGGCTCTGACTCTAGTATCCCTTCCTTTAGGTCACATTGTCCAATGTGCTTTTGGTTTCCTTGTGACTAATTCTTGATCTCTTTCCACAATGGCAGTGTATTTGTTTAAACTTCAACCAGAGCCAACAAAATGCTTAGTCGCTGTTTTGTATGAGGAAGTATGCTAAGCAATTTTGTTTCCTTATTCTTTTTCATTTAGAAATTACCTCAGGTTGGGGCACCTGGGTGGCTCAGTGGATTAAAGCCTCTGCCTTCAGCTCAGGTCATGATCCCAGGGTCCTGGGTTCGAGCCCCGCATCGGGCTCTCTGCTCCGCCAGGAGCCTGCTTCCTTCTCTCTGCCTGACTCTCTGCCTTCTTGTGATCTCTGTCTGTCAAATAAATAAAATAAAATATTTTAAAAATATTAAAAAAAAAGAAATTACCTCAGGTGAAAAGGAATTAGTTATTTGGAAGAAATTTAAGCTGATATTTTTATATTACAGTAATCATCAAACTTTTTTGTATGAAGTTAGTATTTTCACTTCTGAAATAGTATGACCACATAGTTGTGATGAGAGTTCCTTAGTTGAAGAAGATAAAGAATATTGCTGGTGAAGATTTTTAGTTCTTTGAGAGATAATAATTGATAGAAATGTTTGGCATCCTTGTAGGAATACCATCATAACATATATAATGGAAAGGAAGACACCAGATAAATACAAACTATTATGTTAGGCTTTGCCACCCAGTTTTGCTTTATTCTGTGAGCTTATTTAAAAAGAAAAAGAGATCTTGTAAAAGAGTAATGCTGTGTTTAAATTACACTTTCAAAGACAAAAAATCTTGTTCTAGTTTGAGCACCTTGGAAATTGTCTTGAATTCTCTGTGGGTTTGAAGCAAATATATTACTTGATTTCTGAAACCAAGGGTAGATTGGTATGTAAGATCTTTGGAGAGCTGTACCAACTGCAACTCCAGAAATTACTTTCTTACTACTAATTCTTTTTTATTGTTAATCCTTTAATCACTGCTTCTTGAAATTAAAACACACTTGCACACCCATGCCCTTAAATCTTGGACTATTAAATTATAGGCCTCAGAGAAATGCCTTACTGTATATAACTTATTTTTTTTAAGATTTTATTTATTTATTTGACAGACAGAGATTACAACTAGGCAGAGAGGCAGAGAGGCAGGCAGACAGAGAGGAAGGAAAGCAGACTCTTTGCTGAGCAGAGAGCCCGATGCGGGGCTCGATCCCAGGACCCTGGGATCATGACCTGAGCGGAAGGCAGAGGCTTTAACCCACTGCGCCACCCAGGGGCCCCTATAACTTATTTTTTAAAATTTTTTTAAGATTCAGAGCTGGGAAGGAAATAGACAAAGTAGTTTATTTCCCATTTGAGAAACTGTTCTTATTATAAATCTCTTTATAATTAAAATATAAGAAATGGAGATACTTTTAGGAAGGCCTTGATTATCTTTAATATGTTTAAATGACAGATTGTGGACCTTTAAACAAAAATTTTAAGTTGTTTTTTCTAAAAAATATAATGCTTAGTCTCTACCCAACTCCATTTCTTATCTTGATAGTTGTATATGGTTTGTATATAAAAATGCATCAAATGTGAAGGTGACATTACCATCTTTTTTTTTTTAGACATGTAAAGATTTTATTTTTATAGGGAAGTTTTAGGTTCACAGCAATATTAAGAAAAAGGCACAGAGAGTTCTCATATGTCCTCTGTCCTCAAACCTGCATAGTGTACCCCATTATCAGCAATACCCACCAGAGTGGTACATTTGTTATAATTGATGAATCTTCATTGACACATCATAATCACCCAAAGTTTGCAGTTTTCCCCAGGGTTCACTCTTGGTGTTGTGCATTCTTTGGATTTGGACAAACATATAATGACACTTATCCATCATTACAGTATTATACAGAGTAGCTTCACTGCCCTGAAAATTCTCTGTTCCACCTATTTATTCTTCTTCTCCTCCTAATCCCAGGCAACTGATCATTTTTTATAGTCTCCAGAGTTTTACCTTTTTCATAATGTCATATAGGTGGAATCATATAGTATGTGGTTTTTCCAGGTTGGCTTCTCTCACTTAGTAATATGCACTTTAAGTTCCTCCATATCTTTTTATGGTTTGATAGCACCTTTCTTTTCAGCACTGAATAATATTCCATTGTCTGAATGTACCATATTTATCTATTCACCTGTGAAGAACATCTTAATTCTTGCAAATATTTACAATTCTGAATAAATCTGCTATAAATATCCATGTGCAGGCTTTTGTGTGGACATGTTTTTAGCTCATTTGGGTGAATACCAAAGAATGCAATTCCTGGATTATATGGTAAAAGAACATATTTAATTTGTAAGCAACTGCTACACTGTCTTTCAAAGAGGCTGTACTATCTTACATTCCCAATGTGGCAATGAATTCCTAGCAATCAGTGAAACTTCTTTGCTCCACATCCTCATCTGCCTTTGGTGTTGTAGGTGTCTATAGATTTTGGCCATTTTAGTGATATCTTTAATTTGCATTTCCTCGACATATTGTTCATATGCTATCTATGTGTCCTCTTTGTTTTTTTTTTTTAAGATTTTATTTATTTATTTGACAGAGAGATCACAAGTACACAGAGAGGCAGGCAGAGAGAGAGGGAGAAGCAGGCTCCCTGCTGAGCAGAGAGCCGGATGTGGGGCTCGATTCCAGGACCCCGAGATCATGACCTGAGCCAAAAGCAGAGGCTTAACCCACTGAGCCACCCAGGCACCCCTCTAGGTGTCTTTTTTTGATGAGCTATCCAAAAGATTCTTTGGCACATTTTTCTTAGAGTGCTTATTTTCTTATTGAATTTTAAGAGTTCTTGTGTATTTTGGATAACAGTCTTTTATCGGGTGTGTCTTTTGCAAATATTTTCTCCTAATCTGTGGCTTAGTGTCTTGATAGTGTCTTTCACAGAGCAGAAGTTTTTAATTCTGATGAAGTCCAGCTCATCAGTGATTTATTTAATGGCTTGTGCCTTTGTGCTGCATTTAAAAAGTCATCCTTATACCCAAATTCATCTAGATTTTCTCCTTTGTTATCTTCTAGTTTAATAATTTTGCATTTTACATTTAGACTATCTATTTGACTTAATTTTTGTGTATAAGTTCCGTGTCTAGGTGCGTTTTTTTGTATGGGAACTCCAGTTGTTACAAAACCATTTGTTGAAAAGTCTTTGCTCCATTATATTGCCCCTGCTTCTTTGCCAAAGATCAGGTGACTCTTTTTATGGTACCTATTTCTGGATTTTACGTTCTGCTCCATTGATCTATTTGTTTATTCTTTTGCCAAAACCAAACTGTCTTGATTATTGTAGCTCTATATTAAGTCTTGAAGTTGGGTAGTGTCAGTCCTTTAATTTTGTTCTTCAGTATTGTGTTGGCAATTCTTGGTCTTTTATGTCTCCATATTAACTTTAGAATCAGCTTATTGATATCTATAAAATGTCTTGCTGGGATTTTGACTGAGATTGAGTCTATAGATCAAGTTGGGAAGTACTGACATCTTGACAGTTTTGAGTCTTTCTATCCATGAAGAATATCTGTCCATTTATTTAGTTCTTTGATTTTGTTCCATAGATTTTTTTATAGTTTTCTCTTTTTAAAAGATGTTATTTATTTATTTATTTGTTAGAGAGAGAGAGAGCGCGCGAGCGCGCACAAGCAGGCAGAGTGGCAGGCAGAGGCAGAGAGAGAAGTAGGCTCCCCACTGAGCAAGGAGTCCGTTGTGGGACTCGATCTCCAGACTCAGCTGAAGGCAGTTGCTTAACCAACTGAGCTACCCAGGCACCCCTATAGTTTTCTTCATAGAGATCATGTTTTGTTAGATTCATGCCAGTTTCGTTTTTGGGGGTGCTAATGTAAATGATACTGGATTTTAATTTCAAATTTGACTTGTTTATTGTTGATATATAGAAAAGAGATTGACTTTCTGGGTTAACCTTATATCCTACAACTTTGCTGTAATTGCTTATTTGAGTTTTTGACCTTTCTTTGTTTAATCTACATAGATGATCATGTCATGTACAAATACAGTTTTCTTTCTTCACCATTTGTATACCATTTATTTTCTCTTAATATATTATCTTATTGCATTAGTTAGTACTTCCAGTATCCTGTTGATGATCATTACCATTTTTATCCTCCTTTCTGTGAAATCCGTGTTAAAATTTTCTTAATTTATTCACAGCTCACCAAAGCTCATCGACAAGGACACATGGTGAAAGTAGATTGGCTGGACAGATTGACATTTAGAGAAATAGAAATGATAAATGAGGTGGGTAGTATCCCTCTTTCCCCTGCTCCCCCTAAATATCTTCCCCAGATGTCTAAGTCGGGATTTTTTGAGAAGCACTTTTTGTTGCCAGGTTATCTCACAAATGTGAGAGCATTGAGGATAACCTGTAATTGTGAGTTTTGTGTTAATAAGTGGAAAACTTGGAATATCTGTTTTTCTTACGTTTTAGTGTTATATTGAACCATGAAGAAGGCAGTGGACATCATAAGTGCACTTGTATTATACAAGTGAAGCCACTGTTAAGCTTGATGCCTCACTTGTGTGTTCTCTCTCCATTTGGCAGCTTATGTTTAGGTTCAGTTCAGTATTGGATTCTTCCGAAACAGTGCTGCCCCTTTACTTCAGTTACCCTAAGTCATTCTTAGTAATCCTTGTCCCCAGTTAAGATACTGTGTGTAGTATGTGCTATACTACATACAGGACTCTGCAACTTACATGGTTCAAAGTAATTTATTTGTTTCTTGATCTTGTTTATTGGTCTAGAATATGTTTAATTAAAAGATGGCTTCCATGAAACTTTCCAAAAGTTAGAACAAAATTTTCTTTTTTATATATTTACACTGAAATACTAGATGTGTGGCTTAACATTCTGTGTCTAGAGAGTAGAAAGAACAATTATTTTAATCACATTAGCAGAGAGGAATGTCAGCTTTTGTGATATGCCTAATTTATTGTGATCACCACAGGGCATAACTGACTTATTTTATATTCTCTGAATGATTTTTACTGGGTTGAAAGAGAAAATTTTAATTTTATAATGAACGCTTAATAAAAGTTAAATCCTACTATTGTCCATTTTTTAAAAAAGGAATTAGTTGGTTTAGCTGTTTTATTCAGTATGAATAAACTGGGCTCTTTTTCTAAATTTATTCATAATACACTCTCATTTACTGAAATTAGAAGAAAAGTTTACCCTTTTAAATGTTTATAATAGTCACATTCCTAAAATAGTTAAATCAAAATGTTTACTTATATTTTTCTGTTCTTTAACTTAGATAGCCTTTGGTGTAGAAAAGGCAGTGTTAGGGCTTACTTTGTCCAGTTGTACTTACCTTTTCTACCCACACTCCTTAAAAGGTAGGAGGGCCATTACCATAAAAGGTAGGTATGCCATTACCATAATTAGACTATAATATGTATCATAAAGCTGAACAATTTAAGTGATTTCTTTAGACCTTTATTTTACACTAATAATTTAAAGCCATTTTAAAAACTGGTTTAAGGCTTATCACCCTTTTAGACTTCATTTTATTTTCACTTTGTTACATGTTTCCTTTTTTTTTTAAGGGGACACGTTGTTATATTGGAGAAAAAGGAACTATTTCCCAATATGTTTAAAGTATATTGACAAAAATTTACAAATGATTGCTAGTTATCTTAAGACCACGTGTAAATTGTGAAAAACTTGTGAAGGTTGTTTATAATAATGGGATAAATATTTGTTATATTTTAAGTTGTACTTGAGAGATCATGTATTAGTGAATTGGAAATAATGATACATACTGATCCTTTAAGACAATGTTGAAGATCAAGATTTTTCATAAAGGTCTTTTTTTTTTTTTTTTTAGAGTGAGAAACGAAGTTCTAATTTCATGTACTTGATGGTTGAGTTTCGATGTGTCAAGTGTGATGATAAGGAATATGGTATTGTTTATTATGAAAAGGTATTTGCCTTGGAACTGTTTATGGTCTCTGAAGTAGAGGGGAGGGGAAACATTAAAAAAAATTACTGTTGTACCTGCTGAGATGAATTATTTGGTTGCGGATAGCGGCAGACAGCTGTCAGCAGCAGCTGTTTGTATATACACAAATCAGATCATATAGCTACAACAAGATTACAAAAGCCTATCGTTCATGTAATACAGTTCTGGGTTCCAGAATTCAATAACTATGCAACAGATTAAAAACTTTTTGATTAATTGTTCTGCAAATTGGCAAGTAGGACATTAAAGTAATAGCTTTATTAACAATTAGTATTCATTTGAAAAATAAAAAGGGAATCAGTTTTTAAGTGATAAGCTGTTGAAAATTAAGGGTATATTTACTATTTGAGTTTGTATTATATATGTGTGAGCCTAATATATGTATGCTTATGAAAGACTTCCTAAATGTGTATTTATGTAATAAATGCAGAATTTTTAAAAAAAAACATGTTTTCAGTAGGCTGAGTGATAACAAGTATGCACTTAATGGATTGGCTCTGGTCTGCTCATTATCCAAAAGAAAGTAGTTTTGTGTTTGATATGTTGCTACTTGAAAAATATCTGTGCCTTAAATGTTTGTTGAAGGCTCTTAATTTAAGCACTATAGAAATAATTGCACATGTAGTTCAGAATCACATAAACCAGGTATTATTGTGGAAATAACCTTAGACAGGAGCTTAAATCAGTATGAGTGAGGACAGACTTTTGATATATGGCATAATGGAATAATATTTCTTCTAGCATATAGCTAAGCTTATATGTAATATATTTGTTTATTAGAAGCAACACTTCTAAATTATATTTATGCTTTAGTGTTATTTATTAAAGCTGTCATAGTGATTTTTTAAAATATACATTTTTTCATAAATGTAAGTTACTACTTGAAAGAAGTTTTTGTAATGGAGTTTTAGGGTTTGTGTAATTTATGATCATTTTTCTGGTAACTTTCAAGTTAACACATATTTTTTTCTCTTTAGCTTGTATCCCTTCCCTTTAGTAAAAGGTTAGGAAAAGTTAACTTTTATTTGATAAATGATAGTCTTTGGTAAAAAGAAGTTAGGAAGATAGACTATTTAACATTGCTTATTAATTCATTAGAAAAGTTACATTAAAAAGAAGGGGAAATATAAGTGAGTGAAATTGTTTTGTCACTTTAATAAACTAACATTTTACATCTTATACTATGTGTAATGAAAAAGCATTATTTCTCCTCCATATAGGGTTTGTATTGCAAAAACATGCAATGGAAATGGTGCTTTGAAACATAAGACATTTGAAGAATCTTTTGAAAGACAACTTTGATAATAGATGAAATAATAACAATAAAAATTAGAAGAATTTCAAGTGTTTTTGAAAAGGTTCTTGGCCCCTTTCTGCTTCTTCTTGAAAATTGCTCATTAATTATAATAAAATTAATGCCTGTCTACCTACCCTGTCATATTTCTACTTAGTGTAAAGATTGCTGGGCCAGTGTATTGAATCTAATGGAAATAGACTTTCTTGTCACTTGTCTTTTGTGACAGATAGCCTTAGTGAAGATTACTTGTCACAGTTGGGCTGATAAATATGTTTTCTGGTGTTGTGACTGAGAACCAGCCTGTTAAACAACGGCTGTGGGAATTTGTGGTTTTCTGTAAGACTCAATTACTGAACTAAAGTCAAGTCCCAGTGCTTCCCTTCTTTCACTCTCTCCTGATTTGCCTGCACGTATCTAACATTGGAAATACTAGCATTTGGAAATTGACAGAAAAGCTTGATGTGAGGTATACAGTTGTGAGGAAATGAATTTTGATTTTAATTAGTTTACCATTTTCTGGTATGTATGTAATGAGATTTACTATGCTGAATTACCAAAAATGATAATACCACCAAAATAAAGCAGCTTTGTGTCTTAAGAATTGATGGATTCTTATTCAAGTTTCGATAGAATTGATGGATTAATTCTTCTTGTTCAAGTTTCCATTGTATTGAGTAGAAGCAACACTGCTGAGTCTCTAGCTATGTATAAATTTCAGGTAACATTAACACCTCGCTTAAAATCCAACTTCTTTGAATGGAACTCAGTTGTGGTAATTTGAAAGTTACCAACACCTACTTAGTATTTTTTGCAAATGATGCAACACATCCCTTGTGCCATAATTTAATCATACTTTGTGGCTTATTGTTTTAAGTTTGAAAATTAAGATATTATTATTTTGGCCCACTAGGATTATAAGCAGAGTTAAAAATAACTGACAAAAACAATCTACTGATTTTTAGACCTCATATATCTAAAAACTATACAAGTTTTTTATTGTTAGATTTTATTTTTCCCCAAATATTCATTAGCAACAACAGGTAAAAAGTGGATATGTATTTTAAATTGCAGTTGAAAGAAGATGCTTTTTTAAAAGGGAAGAATAGTGTTCATTAAATAGAACTAAAATACTTTGGAGTGTACATTATCATGTATTACTTCTTACCATTGGTTAAATTTTATTTTTTTTTTAACTTACTACACTATAATCCAGGATGGTGATGAGTCATCTCCAATTTTAACAAGCTTTGAAATAGTAAAAGTTCCTGACCCTCAGATGTCTATGGTGAGTTATTGCCAAATTTCTTACAAAAGTGCTTTTCTCCAGAGTGATTATGACTTGGACCTACAGCATACACTTTCTTTTAAAAAAGTATATCTGTAAGTCAGTTATCCAAAAGTGACTTATAAGTCCATTTTAGCTAACTGGAAGTAGGTTCAGGTGGAACTTTACAATATCAACATCTAAAAATACCGTTAGGATAGTATATTGTTGGGGAAACATTTATTTGAATTATTGGAAGAGTAAGGGATGTAGTCTTGAAGTGAGAACTTGGGAAGCAGATATTTGAAAGACTGGGAGGAGAGTTTTTAATACCAGGATGTAACTGGGTTCAATGGTTGAGAATTTTGGGGAGATTAATTTTGTTGAAAAATCTGGAAGATCATTGTAGCTACTAGAACTGTTTAATTTGGATCTTGGTGACTTGGATGATTTTGAGATACCCATCTATGGAATTTTTGAGGTGATAGTTTGGGGATGTGAAGCAGGAAGAATTCTTTGCAACAGTGGTTTAATTTGATGACTTTAAATTTAGAAAGTTTCAGGCAAAAAATCCTTTTAGTAGCATAATACCATGATATTCACACTTACAACTCATGACATCACCCTGAACCATTTTATTCTTATTTTTTATGTTTCTAATTGGGTTAGTTACCTTCTTAATCAGACCAAAGTGAATTTAAAGTAGTATATTAGAAGATAAAAGCATGATGATGGAGGTAAATACAGGTCATTAAAGCAGGAAGTAATGACTGATGTTCCAACATCAAAGGAAGAGACAGGGGAGAAAGAGTATAAAAAACTAGAAAAAAAGGCGACTTAGGAATCTTTTGGAAACAAACATCCAAAATTTCGTAAAGGTGACATTTCATCACTGGAAAATAGTGCTGGGGAACTAATGATAAGCCATTTGGAAAAAGATAAAATTAAATTAGACCCATACCTCACATCATACATAAAGAAAAATTCCAAATAGATCAGGGATTGGATTTAAGTATTAAAAAAACAAGGCCTTATGAGTACTTTACTTTCAGTGTAGGGAAACACTTCTAACAATGACACAAAATCCAGAGGCAGTAAAAGAAGTAATTAATAAATTTGCTTACATTAAAAATTGCATAGCAAAACACTGTAACAAAATTAAAAGACAGGGGACAAACTTGAAGAAACTTTTCTTGACATACATCACAGACAAAGGGATGAATATTTAATATATAGAGAATTCTTAAAAACAAGTGACAGAGCAGCAAAGAAACAATTGAAAAGAGAAAAACACGAGAAGACAATTCACAGATGCAAAAATAAGTAAAATAAGTCTCTTTAAGCATAGACAGTATGTTTAAAACTAATGATTTTGCCCATAGATAGAATAGTTCACACCAAATATGTGTGTATTCAATCATTATGATATCCTTCCCTGCCCTCAGTCACTACTGGCAAGTTAAACTGCTAAGATGATAGTACAGTGATATCACAAGGTCACTAGTAGCTCGTAGGAAGAGGGAATGCTTTAGCCTGGGTTGTCAGGGAAGATTATAGAGTGAAGGTTTTATCTGAGTATGTAGAGGATGTGAAGACCTTGACTGTATGGAGAATAGGGGGTGTTATGAGATGTTTTAAGAAGCTGGAACAGCAAATGATTATTACAGCACTAGAGAAGCATAAGTCATGTTTAGTTTCCCTATCACAAAATGGTGATTTGTTTTTTCAAATTAATTTTCATTCCTTTTTTTTTTTTAAGATTTATTTATTTATTTTAGAGAGAGAATAGGGGGAGGGACAGAGGGAAAGACTCTTGAAGCAGACTTCTGCCAGGGGTGGAGCCCGATTTGAGGCTCAGTCTCAGAACCTCTGAAATCATGACCCTGAGATGAGGTATTTAAAAAAAAAAATACATAGGGGACAAAAGTTGTAACAAGAATAAGATGTAAAGTGTTATAAAGTGGTCTTGAGTAAGCAATTATTTATTTTTGCATTTCTAATTGGCTATTGAAACTTCCTTTTGATGAAACTTACATTATTGATAAGTATTTAAAAATAATTTATAGGAGAATTTAGTTGAGAGCAAACACCACAAGCTTGCCCGGAGTTTAAGAAGTGGACCTTCTGACCATGATCTCAAACCTAATGCTGCCACAAGAGATCAACTAAATGTAAGAGAATTTATAAAGTATTAATATAAAAAAAATGAAATGTGTAATTTGGTTGCAGCTGATATGTTAGCCACTCATTGAAAGTGGTTCAGGTGCATATTTTTTTCCCAGGGTAATAAAATCTGTGTAATTTCAACAGATTTGTTTTTTCTGTAGTTTTTGTTTTAAACCATTTTGGGGCTTTAAGAAAATATATTAACCCTGGAGGCAGAGCTACAAATAGTATATACTTTCTTGATATAGTGGTCTTAGAAACTGGCCCTAAGGTACTGGCTCAGAGAAACCTTGGTGTGCACAAATGCATTGTGTGTGTTAACTTCATAAGGGAAATGTTTATTGTTTAAAAACTCAGTTATCTAAAAGGGGGATTTTGCTATTTTGATTTGGTTTATTTTTGGTTGAATGAAATGAGCTCTGTAGTTACAGATTTTTATATGGAATTTTACTCTGCTGCAAGCACATTCTCCCTACTTCTATAAAAGTTCTATAGAAATATTTAAATAAATGAAAAATTTTTAATGAAATGGGAATAAATAGGAAGAATATATTTGACAAGAGTAGTTTTTTTCCTTTATTGTAGATTATTGTGAGTTATCCACCAACCAAGCAACTTACATATGAAGAACAAGATCTTGTTTGGAAGTTTAGATATTATCTTACTAATCAAGAAAAGGTGAGTATCTTGAATATTTTCATATATCTGATTTCTCTGTAAACTTTTTGCTAATGAATAAGATGAAGTTAAATTCCCATGGAAATAGAGTGTTACTGTCAAATTAAAAATATGATATAGGTGAAAATGTATGGTAAGTTATTTTTTTAACATTACAAAGGGTATATGAACAAAGACACAGGTACCATTTACTTGGTGTATAGATTATGCATACATGCATAGTTTGAATGGGTTAAGTCAGAGAGATTTGGGTTCAGTTTCTGGCACTTCTACTTATTCTTAACTATGTAAGGTTAGGAGAATTGCTTTGGAAGCTTGGTTTCCTCAATTTTCTAATGATGCCAGCCCTTCTTCACAGGTGAAGTAATACTGGTAAATAAACTGGCCAAGTACCTGGCACTTAGTAGATGCAGAGTGAATGTTGATTCACTTTTGTCTTCATTGTTCTCACCTTTTTGAGCCTAGATGACTAGCCAACTATTTATGTTATTAAAGGGACTATAGAATTTTGGAGGAGATGTAGCTAGAGAGAGAGTATGAGAAATGTAATTTGAAATGTGTAAATTGAGTTTGTGGAGTGGCATCCATCTTGGCATGCAGGAGGCAAGATTAGAATGAGACATTTTCTTTTCTTTTCTTTTCTTTCCCTTTTTTTTTTTTTTAAGATATATTCATTTATTTGAGAGAGAGAGTGTGTGTGAATAGAGAGGAGGGGCAGGGGGAGAGGGAGAGAGATAATCTCAAGCAGACTCAGCATTGAGTATGGAGCCTGATGCAGGTCTCAATCTCACAATTCTGAGATCATGACCTATGCCGAAATCAGGAGTCGGCCACTTAACTGACTGTGCCACCTAGGGGCCCCTAATTTGCTTTTCTTAATGAAACCAAGGAGTTGATGAAGTTTCTGGAGAGAGAATTATGATGAATTAGCACTAGATTTGGGTCTGGGGACTTGGTTCTGAGTCTTACTATTGCCACTAAGAAGCTTTTTGACTGCTGGTCAATCATTTCACCTGAGTTGTGGTTTTTCATATTTAATATGAGTTGATTAAATAATTGGGAACTTCTAAGTCTCTTTTCATACTTAAAGTAGCCTGTAAATTCTTAGAACATAGGCCCTAGGATTAACTCTAAAGATATGATAGTAGTAACTAGTATTGATTCACCAGGCATGGTGTGCCAGGGATCTTTTCAGTCCCACAACAACCCCAGAATATCAGTGTTAATGTTGGTGTTCTACAGATGAGGAGACCTGTGCAGCAGCACAGAACCTACGGATGCTACCTCATGCTACATATGCTATCTCATATCTCTGAGATAGAAGCGAACTCAGTCAATGAAGCTGTAGAAAAGTGGATTGTTGAGAAAATATTTGCAACATGATGCATGTGCCTGAGCAGGCATTCTGCAATGTGTTGGGGACAAAACATAGAAGTGTTAGGAAAATGAATATCTGTCAGAAAGCTATTATATAATTCTATGAGAATGAATGAATATGTTCTACAATCTCATGAGACAGTCTTTAGCTACTTTGTCGAACTTGTTTTTCTGAAACAATTGATTTCTTTTAGTTTCTGAAGTAAAGATAAAAATTCATTTGCAGTTCATCTTAACTCTTCAGCTTTTCTTCTTTATCTTTTATTGATGCCTTGGGAAATTCTTTTTAGATAAGTCATATTAACTCTTCTTTACGTCCTTAACAAGAGTGAGAGAAGAATTTTAAATTTAGTATAACTTTGAGTGTTATTCTCGTCATCACTGCAAAAAGAGAAATATTCATCAATAGAAACTCAGGGTGTGATTCTGTGTTTTATAAAAAGATTGGATTAGTACATGATATTCAGTTAAATGAAGAATAACCTTGGTCCCAGAAATTGCATCTTGAATTTAGCACAGTGTTTTCTAAAATACACAGTGAGATATTGAATTAAACCTGTTAGAATGTATGGGTTCAAGAAGCATAGAAAAGATTTACAGAGCAGAACTGCCTTAGATAGAAAGGCTTGCAAGAAAAATTGTTTGTTTAAACAAGTAGTCACTTCTCACTGAAATTCAATTACTTCTAGATATGTGCAAAAGAAATAAAATGCTCAAGTGATATAAAGTATGTGACAAGTTTCATTTAACTAGTTGATTTCAAATTTTTGAAAGGTGGGTGATGAAACTTCAATTCTCAGGACATATTATAGGATTCTTATGATCACTAGAGTAGAGCAAACAATATTTTTTAATGTTTGGGAAGCACTTTTCAGTAAACCAAATATATATATTGGCCTTGAAGTGACCAGAGGAATTATTCACACAGCTGCATTTGTATCTTTGTAATAATTTAAAATGGGTTTTGTAGAAAACAAATACTCTGATATCCCTGTCCCTTTATTTATACAAAGAAATTCTTTCAGTGTCAGTTTCTCAGAAACTGATTTAAGTTATTTGGCATTTGGGCCCCAGGGCTGAAAAGATTTCCTGGAGAGAAAACAGTACTCAGAAAACAAATTGATAGAAATTAGTTCTTACAAAGTTATGTTTCTTATTCCTTTTTAATTAAATTTCGTCTTCCCACCTACTTTTTTCTAAATGACCTGTCTTAAGTACTTTGGATGAAAACCATCTAGTCTGGATTTGATATTGCACCTAAAAAGTTCACAATAACCACTTTGTCTAGCAAAACCAATGACATTTAGGAAGAATTTTTAAATTTGTGGTCCATACTATGTAGGAAGTGACCTATTTTTATGAAATCCAAAATGTGAATATTGTAACTTTCAAAACGAGTCAGTGGCAAATGGCTTCTGCTTATAAAAATATTAATTGAAAATAACTTTCTTAATGGCTTTTTATTATCTCTGGGAGGAAAAAGCAGTAAGAAGAGTCACATGTGGTAAAGATAATAGTGATGCACTGAATGTTCTGTGAGGCTGTTTCTGAAGTAGCTACTGAGACAGTGGCATCAGGACAATAATCATATTTGTACTTCCTGTCAAGAAATTGATGATGAACCATAGCAGTAATGAATTCAGTTCAGAAAGTGTTTGTTACCACTCTTGGCCTAGTATCGTCAAAATACCATTTCTCTGTCTTCATATAAATTGAAGCTGTTTTAGGGAAATTATATTTCTACACAGTTAAAATGGAGAAGCATAAGCATGTAATTGATTAAAGTTACTCTCTTAATAAACATTTAGGTAATTGCTATAATATAAATGTGGAGTAGAACAAACTCTGTGTTGTGATATGAAGGAAGTTTCACAGAGGGAAGATTGGTCTTAAAGTTTGAATAAGCTTTGATGATATTTTTATTTGATGATAATTTTTCATGGGGAAGAACAGCACGAGTAAGGCAATGTGTTAGGTTCAGAGATAAAAAATTGTATGAATGGTTTAGAAACAGAAAAGATGGAGTCCATTTGAGCCTTGAATTCTATACCTGGGAGTTGGATTTCACTGGCAGTAGGAAACAAACCACTACAGCAACAGAATGTGTCTTAAGAAGTAATTGTTTTAAGGAAATCAAGCCAAGGTGGATTGGAGCAGATCTGGGAATGAAAAAAGAGACCTAATTAGGAGGCTCATGTATGATTTTAAGAGTGATATCGGAGGGCAAGGGAAGGAGAGGAGAATGTATAAAATAACTTGGTGACACCTCCCAGGAGTTTGGCTTGAGTGCCTAAAATATGGAAATAGGGCAAATGGAAAGAGCAGGATGAGGAGATATTTTCAATTTTCAGTCTAAAGTTTTAGAAGTACCAGTGTGATATTGTCGTATTATAAGAAATATATATTTGGTTTTTGTCTTTAGCACAGATTTTCTAAAGTCCTGAGAATTTCCTGAGTGGTAGGGATGAGAGGAGTGTCTTTTGTTACTCATGATAAGTCCCTTTCAACCATACTGGAGTTTTTCCTAATAAGGTGACTCTTGCTTGAGGGGGCTGGTTGCTAGCAGAACCAACGAAGTGATTAGAGAGTTGGAATTTTCACGCTTACCCCGTAACCTCTGGGAGAGGGACTAGGAATTGCTTTAATCACCACTGGCCAGAAATTTGAGAAATCATACCTACATAATGGAACCTTCATAAAAACCTATAATGACAGGGTTTGTAGAGCTTCTGGGTTGGTGAATGCATGCATGTGACAGGAGAGTAACATACCCAAGACTTTTGTAGGGACAGAACCTCCTTTGCTTGGGATCCTTCTACACCTTGCCCAATGTACCTTTTCATCTGGTTATTCATTTTATATCCTTTACAGTGAATTGGCAATAATAAGTAAAATATTTCTCTGAGTTTTGTGAGCTGTTAGAGCAAATTCCTGAACCTGAGGAATGTGTTGTTGGTAACTTTTGATTTGTACCCAAGTCAGACAGAAGTGTGGGCAACGTGGGGACCCCAAATTTGCAATTGACATCTGAAATGGGAAGCAGTTTTGTGAGACCTACTCTTTAATCTGTGGAATCTTCAGTAATTCCAGGTAGTTTCAAACTGAGTTAGATTGTGGGACACCTAGTTATTGTTCTCAGAAAATTAAGGAATTGTTGGGTGTGGAAAACCACATTTGTTGTCAGAAGTGTTCTGAGTAGAGGAATGGGTTTCTCTTTAGCAACAAATTAGAAATTTCCAATAACTTACTTGGTAGACTTAAAACTATATATATATATATATATATATATATATGGTGAACGTAGTTTTTTCATCTTTGAAGTGATTGTGAACATGATTCTAAGAGTTGGAGATAATAGTGGGGAGATTCTAAGATCAGAAAGGAGGTTAGTATAATATTCCTATTAATATGAAACATAGCAATAAATGTGTAAATATTAACATTTGATGTTGACTCAATGTCAAATAGAATAACCATAATATCAGATGATAAAATAACATCAAATATTTATTATATTTGTTATATACAAAGTACTGTTCTAAACATTTATACTCAGTAACTTTATTTAATCATTACCACAACCTTATAAGATATGTTATTTAAAGTTAAATAATGTGCTCCTAATGACTTAGTTAATTGATGGAGTTGGGAATTAGGATTTGACCCCAAACACTCTGGCTCTAAAGCCTGTACTCTCTCCAGTTATCTGTGGAAACTCTAAGGATAAAATTGCATCATTTGAATCCTGTACCTTTACATCAGTACAGCATCTTTAAAGGGCCAGAGATTAAGTATCATCATTATTATTGCCTCAAATTTTTGCACTTCCTGCCTTTCTCTTTTCTCTTCCCCTTGTTTCCTTCTTTATTCTACTACCTCTTTGTTTACATTTGTGACATTCAGCATTATAAAATTGTGAATTTTTTTGTACAGTGCCTTAAGTTCCTTGGCAGCAGCATGATCTATAAATCTTACTAGTAAATCTGTAAATCTGAAAATCTGGGGGTGAGATTGTTTCAGTTATTGAATTGAGTACATCAGCATGCTATGAGATTTGCTTATAAGTACATATCCACACACTTCTATTAAGACTGCTGATGTGCTGTGAAATGGAAAATTTTTCATTGTAGTTATTTAAGAAATACTGCTTTTTTCGACATTCAACATAGAAATACATTTTAAAAGTGGAAAATAAATGCATGGAGTAAGTTAGAAGGGTGGTCTGTGTTCTTACCCAGAGAAGGGAGCACTGTGCTAAATGGCACGTGGAAGATACAAAAGAAATGGATAGCCAGTCTTGCACAATGCAGACTCCAATTGTAGAGATAAGAATGCCTGCCAAATTAGAAGAGCATCATTTGAATGAAGAGAGTAAAATTAAGGCAGCTACTAAAGGAAGAGCTCAGAGTTGCTGAAAACTTACTGGAAAAGTTGAGTCTTTGACAAGCGGGCCTTGAAGATGACACTACTATTTGGGCAAAGAGCTTATAGATGGGAGTTAGACAAAGTCATGTAAAAAAATAGGTTAGCTTGTTTGAAACATAGAAAGAGAATGAAAGGTTGACTTAATGAGAGTTAGAGGATTTGGTGAAAAGTATCGGTTTTGGGAAAGAAGCCAAGGTTTTGTTGTTATGTTTGCATATTGGTTTTGTTTGTTTGTTTTTATAAATAGGACACCACACTGTAACCATATGGCAATCATCATCAACTGTTAGAAAAGATGTCCATGTGGTGAGGTTAAATTTACTCTCATTCTTCCCATTTAAACTAATTAGTGGGAAGAAGTTGTATGAAAACACATTTGTCTTTTGGTACATTACAGTTAAAAAATAAAAATGGCTTCACTGTCCATGAAAAGAATGGGTCTTTGGAAATTAGTCACTGAAATTACTTAAATATTAGGTCTCTTTTTGGCAGGGATGTTAGATGAATTTCTGTTGATAGTTGGAAAGTCATTCTAACATTTCTAACTTGAGCTTCTGAGAGTTTGTATGAAATGATTAGAACTGAAACTGGTATTAAGGCTCTTAGCTAGAAGGCTATGCCATACTCAAGATAATGTGGATTTTGCATGTAGATTGTCCACGATTTTGAGGTGATAGGTAAGCCACTCAACTGAGATGATAAACACTTTGAGCCATGGACTAGATAATCTCCATTGTGCTTTTTTGCTTAATTTAGATAAATTAAGAGTAAGGTGATGGGCATCAAGGTTCATTTATATCATACTAACCAGTAATTGTGTTTTATTGTCCAAAAAGACATTTTCTTGAGAACTTGATAGTTTACTAATGAAAGGATTTAGTTGGGCAGAGTAGGAATTTAAAATTTTAAAGTTACCTTTGTTCAAAAGATGAAGTCATGGGAAAGAAGAAAATGGGATCAGCCTGAAGAGTGTTCTCAGTAGGAAGATGTGACAATAGAGATTTTTTTTTTCTTTTTCCTTATGGAAAACAAGTATTCAGCCTTTTTAAAAGAGCATTTATTATGTATGCATCCATGAGTGTTATGCTCCAAGGTCGTTTACTTACCTGGATGATCTTGTGAAAACTTTAGATAAATATGCTGCCTGTCTAAAGAAGTGACGTTCCAGAAAGGCACTACGAACAGGTGGCTGAATCATGGAATACTTGTTGCTGCTTCTGTATTTATCTATATGCTTCTTTCTGTGGAGTTTTTGATTGACTGTCTTTTTAAATAGTTACTTCTCTGTGTAAGAGCTGTACATATTTAGTTTGAGCCCTTATGTGTGAGTGTCTAGGAAACCCAGTGATCTGGGGAGATGTTTGAGAGTGAGATTAGTGTTGGGGATTCTACCCTCACTTGACTTTGGACTCTTCATTCGTTGGCTGCAGTGTTTTATGTCACATGTTGATGTTTTAAAATGAAGATTGTCTTTAAGGCATCTCATGAGAATATGCCTCATCTCTTTATTACCATGTCTTAAGGCCTGCACTATTTTAAAATAAAAAAGGAAAATGAAAAGCCAAAGAAACTTAAAAATTCGTAGTGCTCTATAAGTGGCTTAACCTGAAAAATGTAAAGTTTACAGGGAATGTATTTCTTTTTTTTCCTCTGTCCTGTAGTAGTTTTCTAGGATCATATTATAATTATGTGTAGTGATTACACAAGGAGTCTCTCATCGACTCCGTGGCTCTGCCATCAGCACCAAGTGAAACTCTGCCTAGTCACCCTTGACCTTCCTTAGCCTGTTGTTTCTAATTTTGAAATCTTTTCTGATTTTAGGCTTTGACAAAGTTCTTGAAATGTGTTAATTGGGATCTACCTCAGGAGGCCAAACAGGCATTGGAACTTCTAGGGAAATGGAAGCCAATGGATGTAGAGGACTCCTTAGAGCTGTTATCCTCCCATTACACCAATCCAACAGTGAGGCGTTATGCTGTTGCCCGGTTGCGACAAGCAGATGATGAGGTACATTATTATTCATTACTCCTCTTTGACTGGATACTTTTTTTTTTTTTTTTTAAAGTAGGCTCTGTGCCCAGCTTGGAGTCCAGTGCAGGGCTTGAACTCATGACCCTGAGATCAAGACCTGAGTCAAGATCGATTCAGACGCTCAACTGACTGAGCCACCCAGGTGGCCCAGACTGGGTACATTTTAAACTAGAGCCTGATTATAGACTCGTATAGCATATCCCTGCCACCTGTGTGTGTGTGTGTGTGTGTGTGTGTGTGTAAGGAAGGAGTGGGGGGGATGTGGGGAGGGAGGGAAAGAGAGATTATTAGAAGGGAAGAGGATATACTAGGTGTGTTTTCAGAAGTAAAATTAAAATATTCCTCCAAGGACTCTTCTGTGAAATGAAAATTTACTTCCTGATCTGTTACATGATAGGACAGTCTCTCCCAGGACATTTACCTGGCAGCAGAGCTTGTATTGCTCTGTCTGGAAAAAAGAATTCTAATGAAAAATGGTTTAATGCAGCACCGGCTAGGGAATAATTCAGATCCCCTCTATCAGTCAGTATACAACAAGCCACATTTAATTGCAGCCTTGAAAAGCCCTTGGGGCCTTTAAAGCATAGAGATGCATGGTCATCTTATTCTCCTTCAAACTTCTCCTTTAAACTTTCAGCTGCTAACAATTACATGTATATGTAGATTTCCTGAAGGTGATTTTGAATCCTCTGGAAAGCAAAGACTGCAAACTTTATGCTGGCTATTTATATACATATAAAACCACCAGGGAAGGAGGAACACTCTATGTCGACACAAAGCATTGCTAGATTTTGAATTTTAGTAATTGCTAATAAGATAGAGTAATCCAGCAATTTTGTTTTTACTTATTAATTTTTATATGGTGGATGTCTTTTCCAAATAAAACTATATATAGTTTATGCTAGCCTGCAGGACTTTTGGGATATGAGTAACTCTTTTCAAGCCTCAAGAGAGAGATATATATATATAGCTATATATAGCTATATATATATCTATCTCATGTCATATTATATGTATATCTCATATATATATTTATATGATATGTATATCATATAAAATATGTGAATGTTGACCCCATACAACAAGTAACATCAAAGATCTTTTTTAAAAAAAATCATTTTGAATTCGTAGTGGCAAACACAGCATTTACAAAGGTCGATAAGGTTGATGTATGTGTATTTAATTATTGTAAAATGTAAACAGTAAATAGTGCAGTGAATGTTCACACATAATTTACCTGTCTTCAGCATTTGCCAGCTCATAGGCTGGTCTTATTTCAGCTGTAACACCACTTATTTCCTCTTCTCCATTCCATACCCTCCACTGGATTATTTGGAGGCAAATCTCAGATATTGTATAATTTTATTGGAATAGGATGTTTTTCACTTTCCTGTTAAAGAGCAATCCTAAGCATTGTGATTCAGCATATTATCTTTTTTCCTCATTGTCTTTACTGTATCGCAAGTAAAAATTGAAATGTGGAAATACTGAAATATTTATTTTGAAATTCATTAGAAATTTAACTAAAATAATTAATTCTCTGTGTTTGACATGAGTCATAGAGTTTAGCTAAAAGCTTCTGGGCTATAGTCAAGATAGCCTCTCAGTGTGGTTTCAGAATTTCAATAGAAAAATTTAAGTCCTCATTTTTTATTGTTTGTCTTAAGTTCCCTCACAGGATTATAAACTAAGTATTTGATTGTCTGTGGTGATAGCCATATTCGTGTAGGTACTGAACTATTTCTAGACCATTTTATAATTTTTGTTATGAGATAGAGGATAATGGTAGAAGCATTGCGTACATTTTAAATTGAAGAATATGGTAGGTTTTTTTAGGTCTTATTTATTTTTTTTTAAGATTTATTAATTTATTTGAGAGAGAGAGAGAGCTTGCGTGCGAGAGCATGTGGGTGGTGGGGGGGCAGAGGGAGGAGGAGAAGGAGAGAAGCAGACTCCTGGCTGAGTGGAGCAGGTTGAGGGACTAGGCCGGAGCCTCGCCTTCATGACCCTAAGTTCATGACCTGAGTTGAAATCAAGACTCAGATGCTTAACTGACTGAGCTACCTAGCCAGGTGCCCTTTGAGGTTTTAGAGATCTAGATAGCATAAATAGTATGATGGTCTTGATTTCCTTTTCTCTGAAGTTAAATTCAGTAATAAATTGTATATAGTCAGCTAAAAAAATTTCTTTTAATTCTGTTACTATTGATGTATATTAAGATAAATTTTGTCTTTTCTATGACTCTGTGTACCTAAATATATGTCTTTGGGAACATCTTATATTATTCTGTTTCCTATCCAAAAAAAATAATCATAATTGTTGCTTATGTCACTTGACAGCTGTGAGGAAAGATTATATGGGTCATAGTTTTGAAAACTGTACTCAAGCACATACGCAGAAAGATTGCATGATATTGATATTATGTAAATTTTATACTAAAATCATTTATATTGTTAAAAACTCACCTTCTTAACTGAGCAGTATAATCTTGGACATTTTCTCATTATCAACAATGTATTTGGTTCCATGAAGTCTGGAAACAGGCAAATAAATATCAAGGCAAATGATGTCAAGGTCTTGTTTAATCTGCAAAAAACCCCCAAAAACACTGTGTTTCTAGATTTTATGGACACCTAAAGATTTACCTTATTTTTTTAAACAGCAGCATAGTATTTTATTGCAAATTTAATTTATAATTTATTTAACCAGTTGGCTTCTTTTGATTTGTATGTTATTTGTATTCTTTTGCTATACTGTATTTTAGTGAGCAGACTTATATATATATTTCTCTGTATTGTTGAAGAAGTAGCTTATATTGGAATTATTAGGCTAAGAGACACATTCCTTTTACATTTTCCTGATAATCCTCTATAAATCTTTTATTTTGGAACTTGTATGATACTTTAAAAAAATTAGTTTCTTCACAATAACATTATGATCGGATAAATCCTTTTCCTGTTTTTCTTTTTTATAATTTTCTTTATCATTTTTATACATTTATTCTTTCCAAGAATTTAAGAATAATTTTTTCATTTTCTTAAAACTCCACCAGAATCTTTTTTTTTTTTTTTTTTTTAGATTTTATTTATTTATTTGACTGAGAGAGAGTGAGATAGGGAATACAAGTAGGGGAAGTGGGAGAAGGAGAAGCAGGGAAGCCCGATGCGGAGCTTGATCCCAGGACCCTGGGATCATGGTCCTGGGATCATGACCTGAGCTGAAGACAGACACTTAATGACTGAGCCACCCAGGTGCCCCAAAACTCCACCAGAATCTTAAGTGGAATTATATTTAACTTATATATTATGTTACAAAAAATTGACAGATTTATGATAGTAAATCTTCCTTCCTGGAGACATGATTTTTGTATTCATTTAAGTCTTTAAATCTTCAAATTTTACACATTTAAAAAATAGATTTATTCCCTGACAATTATTGTTACTGTTAGGAACTACCTCACCCCTTTTATATCTTAGTTAAATGAAAATCTGTGGGATTTTTTTTTTTAATATTTTACTTATTTATTTGACTGAAAGAGTACAAGGAGAGGGAAAAGCAGGCAGAGGGTAAGTAGGCTCCCTACTGAGCAAGGGAGCCCGATTCGGGGCTCGATCCCAGACCTTGGGACCATGACCTGAGATGAAGGCAGACGCTTAGCGACTGTGCTACCCAGGCGCCCCAAAACTATGTGTTCATATTTATGTTTTATCTAATCACTTCACTGATTTCTGTTGTTAGTTTTTATAGATGTTGGATGGTTTAATATATTTTGTAGGTATGGCATTGTGCTGTCTGGAAAACATCAGCATATAATATATGCTATATATGGAATCTGCTGGTGAATTTCCTAATGTACAGCCACACGTTTGTAAAATAAATTTTACCCAATATTTGAATATGTTTCTGAATTTAATTTGCTGATACTCTATTTAGGAATTTTTTTAAAAGCCATATTTCTTATTGCTGTGTGGCTCAAAAAGAGAGATACTCCATAGAATTTGAGGAGGAATGAGCATTTAAGATAGATACTGAAAGAAGAATGAATTTTCACCATTGGACATGAATTTACATTTTAAGGGGAGAGACCTGTGTGAGCATAGGCAAAGAGAATGAAAAGTAGAAGAAAAATAGAAACTATTTTACTTTAATAGGAATGTGGGTTGTATGTAGCTAGCTGTTCAGGAAGTAAGATCAGAACCCATGTCCTTCTAACTTTAAATGCCTATATGAAGAATTACTCTTAATTCAATAAGAAATGAGAAGTAAGTGAGCGATTTTTGGCATGGAACTTTGCCTGTGCACTCTGAAGCATTAGAATTAACATGTTATCAAGAAGAATGGTGATCACTATCTAGATAATATTCTATAGCTCTTGGGAAATTTTTACTGAATTGCCTCAGTCAGAAACCTGATTTTTTTCTTTTGTTTTACTCGGATGCTTATGTCCTTCATGCTCAGAAGAATTTTATGTTTTTCAAGATGTGACTGTATAATGAGCAAACAGACTTTATACAAATGAAGCGAAGAGCAGTTTGACTATAGAATACCATGCCAACAAATCAGATAGTAATGAGTGACTTAAAAAGAGGAAGGTTTCCTTCTGAATTACTCCTTCCTAGGGAATTTAATAATGATACAGCCTTTTTTATTTCATGTGGTTTAGTCTTCTGCAGTGGAGAAAACGTAACAGGTAGTATATTCAGCAGCATTTTTGAAGCATGCCTTGGTAAGGAAGGCTAGCAGTGAAACTTAGTTACTTATACCTCCTGAGAAGGATACTTGTCATTAAATATATTAATCAACTTTGTTATTTAATTCACTTTTTTTTTCCTTAGAAAAAGCATGCCTATTGGCATTAGATGTCATAAGTCTCAAAAG
This sequence comes from Mellivora capensis, assembly GCA_004024625.1. NCBI lineage: Eukaryota > Metazoa > Chordata > Mammalia > Carnivora > Mustelidae > Mellivora > Mellivora capensis. The sequence continues at coordinate 134,343 of PISX010003371.1, forward strand.
AATTGTAGGAAATCAGATGTTTATGCTCCAATTAAAAAATGGTTTTTAGAAGCAGAACACTATGGAGGTGCTTTGATACAGAGTCATTTTGTTTTTTCTGGCCACCGACATCAGTATATTTGAATACGGATGAATAAACGTGTTAACCTTTCATTTAACTTTTTTGTGGCAAAATCATATTTAATGGTGAAATCTTCTATGTTATTCTTTGTCAGTATTTAGAAAATGATAAAAATGTTGACTATATTAATGTAATAAAAAAGTTATTAAAATGTATAGTATGGTATTAAGTAAAGGAAAGCAGATTGTTGGAAGTGGACTTTGTCCTCATGACATTCGTAATAAACTGGAGAAGACCAAGAGTAAATAATTTAGCAAATAAATACAAATTCTGTATTTGTTACAAATAGTGAAGGAAAGTGTGGGCCCTCAAGTTTTGACAGGGGATTTTATTTGGTTTGTGGGCTTAAAGAGGAGACTGAGATTGAGGTGTGGTCACCAAGTCTCAAAAATTATCTAATTATGAGTTTTGAGGTGCTAACTGGGTGGTGAGTGACAATGTAAATTCAACAGTAATGATACTTATAAGACATGTTTTGAGTTTTGTGAATTTCTTCAGTTTGTAATTATTTTTAAAATGAGATTTTTGGAATTTTCTTAACAGTCATTGGGAAGGGCCAAGAGAGTATGACATTTATAAAGAGTATGACAGGAAACATTTCCATCCAAAATATTAAACCTGAAGAGTCTTTTTACATTAAAGGAAACATTAAAGGAAATTTACATTAAAGGAAAACTCAGAAAAGTTAAAAATACTTGGTTAACACTTTGAGTCCTAATTATCCCATTGATTGTCAATAGCAGTATGGGGAATTTAGTCTTAGGTTTTATTTTCTTTAAGCCATTATTGCTAGTTGGCAGAAAAGTAAGGTTTTTCCTTAACCAAGAGTGTTAAAATTAAAATGTCTGTTGTATAGTATTTTTCATTTAAGAAGTAACTCAAATTCTCTAAAACCTGAGCTTTCAAGGGGAGCAGGGGGAGGAAGAACTCAAGATTCAAAAAAATCCTAACCAGAAAAGCTTATGAAATATAAAGTCTTTTAGAACTTGAAAATTTGGAGTTTCTTATGAAATCATAGACATAAAATGCTGTTATCTGATCTATTGTTGAGAAAAGGATCCTTCTTTAATTTCTTAATTTTACATGAACCATCTTAATCCTTGTTTTTGTTTTTTGCTTTGCTTTTTGCACATTACTTCAGACAAAGCATTTAGGGGCACCTGAGTGGCCCAGTCTCTTAAGTGTGGGCCTTTGGCTCAGGTCATGACCTCAGGGTCCTGGGATCAAGCCAACTCAGGCAGGGAGCCTATTTCTCCCTCTCCCTCTGCCTCTCCCCCTGCTTTTGCTCTCTTACTCTCTTTCTTTTTCAAATAAATAAATAAATAAAATCTTTAAAATTAAAAAAAAATAAACAAGGCATTTATTGGTCATTTACTCTGTGCCAGGCACTATTCATTGACTTTCTCCTATTAACTGACTTAATCCTAACAACTGTATGTCCATTTTATAGATGAGGACCCAGTGAGGCACCAAGAGCTTAAATAACCTATAACTTGCCAAAGGTAACACAGCTGATAAGTGGTAGATGAAACTAAACTGTTCTCTTGATATTTAGGAATAAATGATGCCTATAATCCTGTTGCATTTGTTTTTCTAATATTAGCTTATTTTTTGTGTTTGTTTTCCAGGATTTGTTGATGTACCTATTACAGCTGGTCCAAGCTCTCAAATATGAAAATTTTGATGACATAAAGAATGGATTAGAACCTACCAAGAAGGATAGTCAGGGTTCAGTGTCAGAGAGTGTGTCAAATTCTGGAATAAATTCTGCAGAAATAGATAGGTATGGATATCCAGGAGGACTTATTTTCAAATCTAATAGTCTGCCCCCTTTTCAGATTTCTTCTCCTTTCCTTTTTCCCCAGATGTACCAAACCCTCGTTGGTACTAAGTTTAAAGTTTTACCAATGAGTGTGGTGTATGCACTTAGAGAACACAAATTACTATATTGCACAGCAGTGTTTTGCAGGCTGTGGAGTCAGAATACCTAAGTGAAAATCTTCACTCTGCCACTTACTAGCTGTGTAAACTTGTGGAAGGTGCATATTTTCTGCGTGGCCCCAGTTTCTCATCTTAAAAATGGGGATATAGTAATAGTAACTGATCTTTGAGGGCTGTTGGAAGATTAAATGAGTTAATATACATAAAGCCTTTAGGATACTGCTCAGGGTTAGATACTATTATTGTTCAAGCAAAAATAAAGAGAAGGATGGGACATGTTAGTGGGTTCAAATATTTTATTGTATGTTTTATTGGCTACTGTCCACCTTCTTAGTAGTTACAATAAAAAAAAATCATGGTACGTGAATTAAAAGCCGTTAACAATAACAACAACAATTAAGAACTCACACCTCTATAGCAAACACTGTGAGGCGGTACACATACATTAACTCATTTTACTAATCCTCTCAAGTAGGTGTTCATATCCCTAATTTAGAGATGGAGGACTGAACAAGAAGTTAATTGTCCAGGGTCTTCTATCCTGCAAATGGTAGAGTTGACTCTAAAGCTCATGTTGTTTATGTATTGCCATTTTGTTTTTCATGAAGTCTTAAAATTAGAGATAAATAGGAACCTTTAGGTGAGAAACCTGAGGCTCAGTAATAAAAAAATTATGTTGTGAAGGTCATGAGATTTGTTAATGACAGATGAGGTCTAGAATTCAGGTTTCCTGAATTCTAGTTACTGAATTCTAGTTACTCCAACTATTTAATTATCACATGAGCTCGATTGTATTTCTGAATTTTTCATTATGATTATGATACTGCTGTTTTTTATCATCTGTATTTCATTTGATGAAGAACTGAAAAATGGGAAATAACATTTTTTCCTTCCTAAGCTGCTTTATATTTTTCTGTTTTTAAGAGAAGATACCCATTACTTTGTCTCCCACCATACATTGGAGGCCTTCAGTCTCTAGTCATGCTTGCTTATTTACCTTCCTCCTCCCTTACACCACCTAGAATATTTTACTAGAAGTCTTTTAAGATTTTATGATAAGATGTGAAATGTAACCCAGTATTTCCCAAATGATGGTCTGCTGGTCACTAGTTTATGTTTTTTAAAAAGATAAAAGAGGCTGGTATGGTCTTGTGGCCAGTTATGTTTGGGAGATGCTGGTTTAAATTAAAATGGGCTTTTAAAAAAACTGCAGTACTTGTCAGAAACCTATAATATACCAGGTTGCACAAAAATCTTCCAAGAGGCTGTTACCCATATATTTTGATTGTAGGCTTTTTCTAGGACATGATGTGACACTAGTGTTGCACAGAACATGCTTTAGAAGTGATGCTTTAATTAGACACAACTGAGGTGAACTGTGCTAAAAAAAAAAAAAACTGTGTATCTTCTGTTACAGACAGAATTTTTGACATATCAATGATATCTCCTTTATCTTTTCAGCTCCCAAATTATAACCAGCCCTTTTCCTCCAGTGTCTTCTCCTCCTCCTGCAACTAAAACAAAGGACAGTTCAGATGGTGAAAATCTAGAGGTGAGTACAAAGTTCCTAAGTTTCCTACAGGAGCTGTCTTAACAGATAAACATTTTATCTTGGTCTTTAAAAATTGATTTTGATTAATAAACTAAATATTAAAACTTTATTAAATAACTTGTTTTATGATACATGTTTATGACTTCTCTTAGCAAAAAGTGCCATGATCTTCATTCAAGGCATTTTGTTTGTGCTTTGGGCATATAAATGGATTAATATGCAATATGAAAATAAACTGGGCTTAAATATTTTATTAAGGAAACTCAGAATATTTATTTTTAGCAAATTTATGAACATTACTATAATTGTTGGTGTTTGATTACATTGTAGAAAATGTATGACTTTCATACTAGGGATTATATACTAAGTAGCTGTTTTTAACTCATAGAGAAAAATTAAGTGAAAGCTTTCTAAATAATTAGACTGATTTTTGAGGGTACAGGTCAAATAGGCTATTACTACTCTGAGAGATACATTTGGAAGTATTTGCAGAAGCTGATATAGTATGTTCTTGAATTTCTCCCTAAGACTTCTAATTTGAGAACCTTTCTCACCTCTGATGTTGAAAACAATATATGCTTTGATACTAGAAGGTAAAGTTGATTAAAAAAATATATGTATGTATTGCTTTTAGTCAAATTTTAGAAGTTAATGTTGATGACTGAATGACTCTTGCTTTTATCACTAACTGTTAACCAGAGTTTAATATCTGCCTACCTTTTGATACAAGAGAAAATATTGAAAAAATTTTAAATTACAGGGTCATAGAATCCTTAAAGGAGCTCTTTAAGAAACCATTCAGCTCCAGTTTAATTGTTTTACCTTTTCAAATCTAAGGTATGAATATACTGATTCAGTAATTCATTCTTTCACACATATGTTTTGAGCTCTTATTATTTGCCAGAAATATTCAAGGTGCTGGAGGTAGAGAATAAAATGGTCAAAATCTTTGTCTTCCTGGAGCTTACATTCTAGTGTTGGTGCTGATAGTAGTCAATAATATTTATATATAGTAGAAGACATAATGATATCTTCTTACTAAGGAGAAAAATAAGCCAGAGGATGATGGGGGGTATTGGGTAGGGTTAGACAGTTGCATTTTTGAAAAGTGGTCAGGGAAGGCCTCCCTGGAAAAGTAACATCTTTTGTAAAGGTGATATAGGTGAGGGAGTAACCATGTGAGTGGTCTGGGGAAAGGAGTATATTAGGCAGAAGGAACAGCAAGTATAGAGGACTGAGGACCAGAGCTTAAGTGTGAGAAACAGCAGAGGATGCCTGGCTCTGGGAGTGGCAGAAGGGAGCGTGGTAAAAGAATGAGTCCGAGAGAGCAGGAGTCAAGCAGGGTCTTGGAGGCCATGTTATCAAATGGCTTTTACTTGGAAGCTGTTGAAATAATCTATGTGAGACTTGTTGGTGGCTTCAACTAGAGTAGTTTACATTGAAGATTGTTTGAAGTGACTGGATTTTGAATGTTATATTCAGAATACAGTTTTATACAGTATGACTCAGAACTTTTAGACTAAAAATAAAAATAGTTTTTATTTATTTCTGATTTTTCTCTTGTGACTGTTGAACCTGTTATTACTCAATGATTAAGCCATTTTGCCTTTTCTCAGCTGAAATAAAGGGTTTAAGTAATTCAAGCTATCCGAGAAAGCACTAGGATTCATTTTGAGTGCTTTTCCCCCCACTGCCACCAGCAGAGTAATAATAATAATGTTGTATAAGCAGTCATCACCTCTAAGAGATCTGCAAACAATTCAGTGTTTGGAGATATCAGGTGGCATCTGACCAAGCTGAAATTCTCCTGCTTATTACTGCAGATACCAACATTCTTGTCTCCTCTCTGACACCTGAGGATTGTCTTGCTTTCTTCCCCTTTCCTTTCCCTGTTCTTGGAGTTTTAGGAAACCACTGTTCATGTGAGGCCAAATATTAGAAAGAAGATAGACACTCGAGTCTCATTGCTCAGATATGGTCATTTTCCATAAATTCCCTGGATTCTTGAAAAGAAGATATATTCCCCAGTTGTTGGGTACAACATTGTACATATGTCACTAGGGCTCATTCGTTGTATTAATGAACCCTTTCCTGATGTTTTTCTGTGCTTGATCTCTTAAGAATTAGGGTAAAATTCTCCTTGTATGATGGTGGAGTTGTCGGTTTCTCCTCCTTTTTCTCTTGATGTTTGCTTTAGATATTTTGAAACTGTTTTATTAGGTGCATTCAAGTAAATTGAATCTTTTATCACTGTTTATTAGTATAATATATTGACTCATTTTTTGCTTTAAAGTCTGTTTTGTCTGATAGTAATAGAATTTTGTCTTGGTTAGTATACATTGGTATACTTTTTAGTCCTTTTTTTTTTTTTTAAGATTTTGTTTATTTATTTGCCAGAGAGAGATATCACAAGTAGGCAGAGAGGCAGGCAGAGAGAGAGGGAGAAGCAGGCTCCCTGCTGAGCAGAGAGCCTGATGTGGGGCTCCATCCCAGGATCCTGAGATCCTAACCTGAGCCGAAGGCAGAGGCTTAACCCACTGAGCCATCCAGGTGCCCCAACTTTTTAGTCCTTTCATTTCAGTATTTCTAGGGCCTTATATGTAGGTTTATCTCTTTTTTTTTTTTTTTTTT